>PVKS010030074.1:0-24739 GCA_004027875.1 Aplodontia rufa | reverse complement strand
TGCTTCCATGCTTCTTCTCTGACTGCTTCAGGACAGGGCTGCTTCCTTGCTTCCTTGCTCTCTGGCTGCTGTTTCCTTGCTCGCTTGCTTCTGGCTGCCCTACCTGACTAGTCGCTACTCTATTTATCCGTTACAACAGCCAATAGGGGTACAATGCAAACACGTTTATACAATTGTAACAAATGAGTGACCAAATAGCTTAGTCAAGCGGTCAGGCATTATGTCATTAAGGAAGATACAAGCCAGCTGGGTCAGAGTTGTTTACCACCAATTCTTTTAAAAGCCAGCTGGACCTCATGTTGGGGGATCCCCAACACTTTCCTTATTGTCTAGCAGATCAACACACCGACTAGGATTTGATTCTCCTCTGGACTTGATGACGTCTCTCCTACTTATAGGACTATTCCTTTTGATCTTAGTTCAGTTCTTCCCATGTAACCCCCTGCCCCCAACGAGGCATCCATCAAATTCTCATGTATTGTTTACCTAGTTTTATCCATGATCATTTTGTTTCTTATTTTGTTCACTTTCCTGGCCAATTTCATGTACCATGATTTTCACTAACTGTATTTTACTCATAATTCTAGTCTTCCGACTCACATTTCCTAAATTTGCATGACACACTTAACATGTACAAAATCAATCTTGATTACTTCCAAATTGCCTGTCTTGGTGCACTGCATCATCATTTACCCAAAACTGACCTGGGGGTTAACTTATCCTTCTTTTCACTCACCTCTCCTAATTATTTTATATAGGTCTATGCCCTATATATTCTTAATGATAATATATTATCACATATTCTTCACCCCATTCACTGTCTCTGCTTGTGTTTGGAGTCTCATTTACCAACTTACTGTAACAGCTTATTTGTTCAGCTATGTTCAACATCTTATTTGTTGCAGAAGTCTCCCTTACATAAAATCTTTAATTGGCGCTATAAATTTCAGGATAAAATTCACAACTCCTTTCTGTGGCATATAAGACTTGCTATCTCGCTTCTGCTTTCTGCTCAAGATTCATGGATCTCATCACTTCTTATAACAGATTTTCTACAACTGTGCTATACTGTCATCCACCTACCTACACTTTTGCATATGTGGTTCCCCTATTTAGAACACTCATCTCACTTTCTGAAGAAGTCCTATTATTCTTCCAAATCTGAGCACAAGTACACTGCCTTTGGAACTTATCTCTGTCTCTCCAGTTTCCCCTGGCTAGTCTTCATTCCTTATCTCTGCATCCTGTGCAAATTTCTACATTTGTTCTGTAACATAGTATCATCACAACTTACCTATTTCTATGTGAAAATTGCTGATACATGATTTGTTTACTCATTTGCTATTCTCTGTGGCTCCCACTTTCCTATCCACTCAATTCATTACTTCTTAAAGAGGGAGTGTTTTTTTTCATCTATACAATTTCTATTGTCCAGGATAGACGTGGCCCAAGTGTACGCATAAATGTTTACCACAAAAACCAGTTCCAAAGTTCACAGATTTTTCTTTTGCAATCTGAAATTACAAAAGCTAGAAATCCTTAAGTGAGGAAGAGAAACTCTGACTTTACAAACTGCTTCTTTTTCAAGACTGTACCACTGGTGATAGTTTCTTCCAAATATTAGGATTTTTTAATATGCAATAAGAACTACAGCTTTAATCTTGACAGGATTGCCAAAAAACAAACAACCAAAAAAACTAAAGTTCTACTTAAATTATCTAATATCACTGTTCACAGCATACCAAGTATGGCTTCACAATAAATATGACTTCTAAGCAATAAAGAAAATGATTCTGAAAACATAATTAGGAGTATGTAGAAAATGTGAGTGGCTTTTAAGTATAGTGTGGAAGTTACCAGAACAAAAAAGGAACAGACTTTTCTTTCTTTTTTTTTTTAATGAAAACCATGCAAAAAGTTTCACAATACATTATGAAATGCTGAATTCCAGGCAAAGAGGTAGCGCACAGTTTGTTTTTTCCTTTATTTGGTCCTTTGCTCTAAAAATGCATATATTTTTAAAATCAATTCTTTTCTTTCGTACAAAAGTGTTAGTTGTAATAAATATGCTAGTAGTTTTTATACAGTTGTTTTTCTGATGAGAAATTCAGCACCCCTGAACCCAATTGTTTTCATATTTACATGTAGCAGATTTTGTATAACACCGATAAAGTTAGGATTTTTTTTTAAAAAAGCCAATCGTTTACCTCACAAATGGCTACTATCATGCCTGTAACTATTAGGTGTCTGTGCAGGACATTTAAAAATGTAAATGACATGACAGGTTCAGTGGTGGACATACGTAATCCCAGAGACTCAGGAGGCTGGGGCAGGAGGAATGCAAAGTTCAAAGCCACACTGGGTAACTTAGTGAGACCTTGTCCCCCCAAAAAAACAAAAAGGATTGGAGATTTAGCTCAGTAGTATAGCACCCCTGGGTTTAATCCCCAGTATGGCCAAGAAAAAAAAATGAATGACATGTATGAAAACTTTCCTCATAATTATTACATAGCCAAGGTTTATCCTTGGAATTTAATATCTGATATATTAAAATAGTTGCTTCACATTATGTTTAATAAATCAATCATAAGTATGTATTCTCTGATAAGCTTTGGTTTAAGGTTTTCACACATGCAAATCTGCTTTTAAGGAGTCCTCTTCAATATGAATTTTATAATGATTAGTAAGGGATGACCTCTGGCTAAAGAGTTTCCCACATGCATTACATTCGTAGGGTTTCTCTCCAGTATGAATTCTTTGATGTGCAATAAGAGAGGAGCTTTGTCTAAAAGTTTTTCCACATGTATTACATTTAAAAGGTTTCTCTCCCGTATGAATCCTTTGATGTTGAATAAGAGCTGCACTTTGGCCAAATGACATCCCACATTCCCCACATCGAAAGGGTTTCTCTCCAGTATGAATTCTCTGATGATTACTAAGGGATGAGTTACACCTGAATGTTTTTCCACACTCATTGCATTTATAGGGTCTTTCTCCGGTATGCATTCTCTGGTGTTGAATGAGCGCTGAACTTTGTCTGAAGGCTTTCCCACACACTTTACACTTACATGGTTTCTCCCCAGTATGAATTCGCTCATGAATAATAAGTGTTGAGTGGGAACTTAAGGCTTTGCCACATTCATTACAATTATACAATTTCTCTCCAGTATGAATTATTCGGTGTCTATTAAGTCGTGAAATAGAAGTGAAGCCTTTTCCACATTGAGTACATCTATAGGGCTTTTCTCCAGTGTGAATTCTTTCATGCTGAATAAGTGATGCACTCTGACTGAAGGCTCTCCCACATTCGCTGCATTTGAAAGGTTTCTCTCCAGTGTGAATTCTCTGATGATAACGAAGGGATGAACTAGACTTAAAGGTGTTGCCACACTCATTACACAAATAAGACTTCTTTCTGGGATGAATTCTCTGGCATCCTGGGAGAGAAGTGGATGGCTTCCTACCTGGATTATATTTATTGGGATTTTCTCGAGCATGAATTTTTTGATGCATAAAAAGGCCAGATCTTCTGCTAAAGGATTTACCACACTCTTTACATTTATAGGATTTCTCTACAGTATGGGTTCTTAGGTGCTTACAAAGGGATGCACTATGGCTGAAGGCTTTCCCACATTCTTTACATATGTAGGGTTTCTCTCCGGTATGAGTTCTTTGATGTTGAATAAGACCAGAACTTTGGCTGAAAGCTTTCAAACATTCTTTACATTTAAATAATTTCTCTCCAGTATGATTTTTCAGATGTTTGCGAAGGGATGAATTGTGAATGAAAGCTTTTTCACATGTATTACATTTATAGCGTTTCTCTGCTGTCTTGATTTTTGGTTGGTTAAGTAAATTTGTATTCTGTTTGAAACTATTTCTTTGTGTTTCATATTTTAAGGGTGTTCTTTCTCTAGCAATCCTCTGTTTCTTAATGACAACTGATTTTAGGTTGAAGTTTTGGCCAAATTCAAAATTTTTATGGCTTCTGTCTACAGTAAGGATTTTCATATGGGTAACTGAAAATATTTTTAGACTATCATCTTTGTCCTGCTTTCTTTTTAACCTGCCTTCAGATAAATAGGTTTTCTCTGATATGAAGTCCCAGGGTTCATCTCTTTTTAGTCTTTTCCTCTTCAGCCCTTGAAATGTGGAGTCTCCAGTTTGAGTAGACTTTGTGGTTTGAAGACTGTTCTTATACCCTGACAGAAAAGAAAAGAAAAGATGTTCCCAATAATTGATGACTAGCTAAGACTAAATTTATAGAAGGAATATTAGAGATATCTAAATAAGGGTCTGCTACATATCTAAAGGACACTAGCAAAAGGGAAAAACAGGATAAATAACACTTTATAAAATAATAATGAATGGTGGCTAAATTACTAGAGTGAACAAAAGCCTAGTACAAGCACATTTAATGAGGGTGAGTATTTTCAGGAATCAGTAGAAAGGAGAATAGAGAATGGTCTAAAGGAAGAGTATGAGTTCGGAAATGTAGTCTGGTATCTGAAGCCTATGATAGACTCATACATTATCTTATCTCTGAAATTATTTCTAATTTTCAGTGTTTTGTCTCCCTTTCCTACATGTCAAACTCCTTTGGAGCCTTCAGAATCAGTGCAAATGTTGTCTCTTCTTTATACCTTTTCATGACTCTCAGCTCCACAATCCATGCCCTTCCCTTTATTGTAGCCTTAGTAAAAATACACAATCATGTGCCTCTTATCAACATGTTATGATAAGTGTGGTATTAGGCAATTTCATCATTGTGGGAGCATCATAGAGTATACTTAACAAAGCCTAGATGGTAAAATCATTTGATGTGACCTGTTGATGTGGTAAACATGACATAGGAGGCTTCTGCCAGTGCAATTTGGCCTCGTTAAACTTTTCTATTTTCATAAGTAAAATTACATTGTAAAATAACACTACAAAGTATAGTAAAGACATAAATAAAGATGAGATTGGTAACATATACTTGTAATCTCAGAAACTCAGGAGGCTGAGGCAGGAGGATTGCAAGTTGAAGGCCACCCTCAGCAACTTAGCAAGATCCTGTCTCTACATTGATTAATCAATAAATATTGTTGGAGTATGACTTTCATTCTATTTCATCAGCTGCCCTAGAGTGACCTTGTGACAATTATTGGGGTCTGACCTTCACCTCCATTTCATCAGCCACCCCAGTGTGATCTTATGACTATTTGCATAAACTCCTTCTGAAAGGGCTGCTAGGTCGTGCTTTGTTAAAGATTAGGGTGGGTTAAAATGTCTTAAGGACAGGTTACTCCCTAGTTTTTGTCTGTACCCTAGTTTTTTTGTCTGTACTGAAATTTACATAACACCTGGCAACTCCCTTAGAAGGATTATTGATTCCTTGGCTGTCTCCCCTCCTCCTATATAAAAACCCGTGTGCCTTAAGAATAAACAGATTCTGAGCTGCCATCAGCTGCGTGTGGTTGCCTCGATTCCCCGGCTGGGAGGGAAGGGATCCCCGGACGAGAGGGGACCCGGGTTCCAGCCGTCGGCACTCACCCCCCTCCTGATCGGCTCCAGGGGGGCAATACAGCTCCCCGCAAAATATATTTTTAAAAAGTGCTGGGATTGGGCTTGAACGGTGGCTCAGCGGTTTTGGTGCTTGCCTGGCAAGCACGAGGACCCGGGTTCAAACCCTAGCACCATGTACGCAACTGAGTGTTGGAGCAACTAAGGCCATGTGAAAAACTAAAATTGTTTCTCTCTTTCTCTGTCTCTCTCACTGTCCCTCTCTCTTTAAAAAAAAAAAAAAGTGCTGGGATTATAGCTCAGTGGTATAGCTCCCCTGGGTTCAGTCTCTAGTAATGCCAAATAAAACATTAAAAAAAAAAGGTTAATGGCTATGATGTTACTATATGATAGGAAATTTTCCACTCTTCTATAATCTTATGGAACCATTATTGTACATGTGGCCCATCACCAATCGAAACATCATAAATGGTAAATAATTTTATTATAATAAATGAATTTAGTGGAAAAGTATATGTCCAAAGATGACAAGGAAGCCTTCAACAAAATCCTGCATTACAGATAATACATACACTCAAGGAAACAGGAATTAAGGATACTTTCACAATATGATAAAATTCCTATACCTTAGTTCTAAAGCTAGTATCTTACATGGTAAAGAAACACTAAGTATATTTCCAATCTGATGAAAAACAAGGTATGAATATCCATTATTTCCCCTACTATTCAATACTGTACTAGACTATGAACCAACAAAATCAGACATGAGAAATTATTTAGAGACATAGGAGGAATAAAAAGCTATACTAGAAGTTTATAAGCATCTTGAATTACATTGAAGTACATCTGAAAAAAATGGGATGACTTCTCCTACTTTTGGATAGAATAACTTGATGTTATAAAACTATCAATGAATAAACACATGACGTAGATCAGAATTTCTTGGCTCAGCTGACATTGTGGACCAGGTAATTCTTTGATACATGGAGCTGTCCTGCACACTGCAGGATATTTAGTAGCATACATGACCTCTACCCACTAGAAGCCAGTAGTAGCTTCCTCATACAACATTTCTACCCAGGTTATGATAAGCAAATGTATTTCAAGACATTGGCAAATGACAAAAGAGCCCCTGGTAGAGAAACACTGGCCTCAATGGAACAAAAACAACCATGAGTTGATAACTTCTGAAACTGGGTGATGGACACATGGCTATTCAGTAAACTATTCTCTTTACTTTTATATATATATATGCTTAAAATTTCCCACAATCCAACTAAAACTTAAGTCTTCTTACATTTTCCTTGCTATGGACTAAGTTCCTTCTGATATTTTCAATTCAAATTTAGTATTATAGGCTTTCCACCTATCTTCTTTCATTTTATATTGTTATCTCTTTTCTCTTGAGTTGAAAATGGGATTCTAATATGAAAAAAATCACTTATATTTTTCCTACAATCTGCATTATAATTTCGAAATAACACTACCAGTATTACTGCTAAAAATATAATTATTAAGAACAATTTAAGAGGGGCTGAGGCAGTGGCTCAGGGGTTGAACTGCTTACCTCGCATGCACAAGGACCTGGGTTCAAACCCCAGCACCACATATACAACTAAGTGTCAGAGAAACAAAGGCCAGAGGAAAAAATAAAATTGACTCTCTCTCTCTTTTCCTCTTTCCCTGTCTTTTTATAAAAAAAAAAAAAGAACAATTTAAGATTTGTTGGCAATTTTATTTGTCCTTGGATTATGTACTCCACTAGGAAATTCGGTTGAATTGCAATGTTTTAAAGATACTTGAAGTGATTCTTCTTTGTTTGGTTTAGTCACTAACTTGAAACACAATAAGGCTCATTTGTTTCATTTTTTTCCTCATTTTGGGGGATGTTTTATTATTTAATGTTATTTTATAATCATATAAGACATTTTCATACTTCCAAACTAAAACCATAAACAAGGTTCCTTCAGAAAAAAATTTAGATTCTATCCCTGTCCTCTATTTTTTTGTGTTTTCACCTTTAGATAATCAGATAGAGATATGTATCATTCTTGTTTTTTTTTTACATAAAGGTATGATGATACACACTGTTCTGCATTTCCCCCCTTTATAACATATTCATAAAAATTCATTCCCTTCATAATATAATCTGGAGATATTGATTCTAGATATCCAGATTCCCCTAAGAGAATTTACAGAGGTGTATCTCATTCTTTTTTTCACAGCTGCACAGAATTCCATTATGTTGATGTACCAAGGTTTATTTAACACAATTCCACTAAAGGACAGTGGGATCACAGTCTGATTTTAAAATATTGTATTTTATATATCTAGAATATACATTGTTAAAAGTAAAATCCTACATGTATATCAGCACAGGGAACAATTCCTAATTCATTTTATGAAGCTAATATTACCCTGATATGACAATTACAGTAAATATATTACTTACACACCCATTTCTTTTATGAATATAAAAGTAAAAATCCTTAACAAAATATGAGCAAATATAATCCAGCAATATATAAAAAGAATTGTACACCATAATTAAGTGCTTTCAGTTCAGTGTTGTAAGACTGATTAAGATTAAAAATATATTCAACATTAACAAGATTAATAAGCAAGAAAAGAAAAATAACACTATTCTATTAATTCATTTATAAAAAGCATTTGACAAAATACAGCCACTGTTCATGATTAAAAAATATAAAAATCCCAAAAAATGAGAACAGAGGAGAAATTTCTCAACTTAAAGGGCATCTGTGAAAACTGATAGCTAATATGACATTTAATGGTGAGACACTGAATGCCTTCCCGTAAATTTGGGACCAAGGCAAGAATGTCTGTTCTTATCACTTTGTGCGCGCATTTTGGGGTTTGATCCTAGGGGTACTTTACCACAGAGCTATATCTCTGTCTCTTTTTATTTTTGAGAAAAGGCCAGGCTGGTCTTGATCTTGCTAATCTCTTGCCTCAGCCTACTAATTCACCAGAACTGGCTTGCTTTTACCACTCTCATTTAGTATAGTCTAGTCCACGCAATATGGCAAGAAAAGAAAAGATACAAATATCAGAAAGGAAGAAACTGCCCCTACTTGTAGATAATAGTATATTGAAAATCCTAAGGAATCATTACCTAAGGAATACATTATCCAGAAGAAAGGTTTCATGTGCAAGATTAACATACAAAATTCAATTATATTTCCACAAAATAGAAATGAATGAGTGAGCGCTGAAATTAAAACTATATAGTGCCATTTACAATTGCTCAAAAATACTCACATGTAAATCTAACAAAGCACATGCACCATTCACATGATCAAAACTACAAAACACTGATGAAAATTTTAAAAAGCTAAAGAAATAGCATGGATTAGAAGTCTCAGTATAGTAAAGATCTCAATTGTCCTCAAATGGATATCCAGGTTTACTGTAATTTCTATCAAAATCCAAGAAAGTTTTTTGTAGACATTATTGTACAAATAATGAAAAAGCAAAGGAACTAGAATAGCTAAAACAATTTTGAAAAGTAGTAAACTGAGACTAACTACTGTACACAGCATTAAGGCCTACATCTAGTTAAAGTGATCAACTGAATAGAAAATTCAGAAATAGACTCATACAAATATGTCTAACTGATTTTTGACAAAGGTACTAAGGAATTCTGTGGAGAAAATAGAGCTTCTTCAATAAATAATGCTAGAACAAGTGAATGTACATAGCAAAAGAAAAATGAATCTCAATACAATCCCACATCTAATAATAATAATAAAACAACCTCAAGAAGGGTTATGAACTTATAACTGTGAAATACAGAATTTTAATACTTTTAAAAGAAGGAAAAATAGAAGAACATGTTTAAGATGTAAGAACAGGTTGAATTCTTACACTTGATACTAAAAAGATATAAAAGGAAACACTGATAAATTGGATATCATCAAAATTAACACTTTTGTTCTATAAAAGACCCAGTTAAGAGGATGAAAAGGCAAATTACAGACTAGGAGAAAATATCTGCAAACCACACATCTGAAAAATGACTACTTTTGAGAAAATAAAAAAGAATTCTTAAAATCAACACTAAAACAACAACAAAAACCCAAACAATTTAATTAGAAAATGGACAGAAGACATGAACATTTACCAAAGAAGGTATACAAATGGCAAATAAGCACATGGAAATATGTTGAGTTCAATATCAATATACATTAGGAACATGCAAAATAAAGTTACAATTTATTTCACCACAAACTTATCAGAATGGCTAAAATGAAAAGTAGTGACATGGCAAAATGTTAGAAAGTATGCAGCAAAACTGGATCACTCACACAATGCTAGTGGAACGTAAAATGGTAAAGCGATTCTGAAAAACAATTTAGCTGTGTCTTCCAAAACTAAACATTTAACTGCCACTATGACCTAACAATTGCATTCTTGGATATTTACTGCAAAAAAATAAAAACTTATGTAAAAAAAAATTATTCACAAATGTTTACGGCAGTGTTATTAGTAAATGATCCAAACTTGAAGCAATTCAGATACCCTTCGACAGGGGAATGGTTATACAAACTGTAGCATACTACTTAGCAATCAGAAGGAATGAAGTACTGATTCACACAATTACTTGGAAGAATCTGCAGAGCATGATACTGAGTGTGTGTTAGGGGAGCTAATCCCAAAAGGCTATATAGACTATACACTGTATTATTAACTAGCTTTTTTTTTCCTATTTATTTATTTATTTATTTAGGTGGTGGTACTGTGGATTGAATCTAGGGCCTCACACATGCTAGGCTAGTGTTCTATCACTGAGCTACACTCCCAGTCATATATAGTAGTCTCAAAAGGACAAAAGTATACAAATAGAGAACATATAGTGGTTGCTAGGGGTTAAGGTTGAGGGAAGGCAGGGAACAGGGACAATAAAAAAGGAAGTAAGTATGTCTAAAAAAGGGTATCAGGAGGAATCCTTGTGGCAAATGAGTAATTCTTCTGTATCTTCATTATAGCAATGTCAATATCTTGGTTGTAATAGTGTCGTACTATGGTTTTAGAACTGGGTAAAGGGGATGTGGAATCCCTCTTAAAATTGCATATAAATTTACAAATGTCTCAAAATAAAAATTTTTTTTAAAGTAAAATGACCCCAAAAAGAAGGAAAAAAGAGAAAACAAAACAGGTGAGCAAGCAACAACAAAACAGAAAAAAAACCATGCACAAATTTATGCACTCTCCAAATCACACCTCCTTCTGGATATTATCTCCTTGAATGAGTTTTCATCCCAGAAAAAGCATTCCAAGCAAGAACCCCCTACAACTCCATTTCCTCTATTTTCCATACATAATCCAAGACCTGCTGCTTTTATCACTCAACTATCTCTGAATTGGTCTCCGGGCACCACTAACCTGTATATGTGGAAGTCTACCCTGGCCAGCCACTGAGGTTTTATGTATTGGGGAAAAGCAAATGGATAAAATGGTCAAAACTGCATAAGGGAGACTGTGATGCAAAGGAAGAGACAGTTCATTAATAAACACTAATATTAATAACATGCAGAAGGAAAATAAAGCATGCTAAGGGGATAAAAATGTAGAGGAATATAGTGCTGTGTTTTAGATGAGCTGTCTATTTAAGAAACCTCTGTAACATAAAAGCTGAGTTTTCTCAAAAGGAGAAAACAAATGCAGAGGCCCTGAAGTAGCAGTTAGCATGATTAGGGTCCCAAATGAAGGGAACGATGAAAGGAGATGAAGTTAAAGAGGTAGATGGGGCCAGAAAATGACTCAAGGACAATATGAGGACTCCAGATTGTGCCCCATGCAGTGGAAGCCACCAGGGATTTTGTGCATGGGAGTAATACCACCTGGTTTTCCTTTTAAATAGATCCTTCTGGCAGCTACAACGAGATGTGGTAGTGGGAAGGGAAGTGTAGAGCCCATTTACAGGCCTTTGTTGGAGAGGGCAGAGGGACAAGAACAAGACTAACACATACAAATTAAACAGGGCTGCAGAGCATTGTGGGTTCACTTTGGCCTTGTAAGAACAGTCACTTTTAAAAACCATTAAAGGCTATTTCTCTAGGGCTGCTGCTAATCCCTTGCAGAGATCAGGAAAACATAACTTTTCTACATGGAAGATGCTGCCCTAGCAAACCTCATCAAGGACAACAGTTTTTCACCGGAAGAAATTAATTATATTATTTCTGGAATTTAAAGAATTTTAAATTTCCAAAATATTTTCACATTTGGGCATGAACTAATTTTAAGAGATGTACAAGTTGGTTTAGCTCCATTATTCTTAGTACAACTATTCCAGAGAAGTACACGTAAAGTGCTTTGGGCTCATTTCTTAACCAAGAGAACCAAATGAAAGATGCACACCTTCTAAGCCATGTCCTCCCACCTCTCAATTTAAAACCCAGGGATGATGCAAGTTGTTTTTCTTTTAAGTTTCTTTTGTTATTTCTTATTCATGAATACTTCTGAAGTGAAAATAACTGTAAAAGTGCATTTTATGATAATGAGTCCTAAGGAGTTTTGCCCCTGGAGCACAGCTTTTCTGTAATGTCACTGGCTGTCAAGGCTAGGATTTGAGTTCTGGTCCACAAATAATCTGAGGTACTTTCAAGAACATCTAGGTCTTTCAACCATGCTCATGGGGCATGAGCTCCTGTCAGGAAGGACTACTGAAATCTACGCAGATGGCAGCTTTGCCTGAGGTACAACATGGCTACACCCACATGAACTCCTCTAGGACTCCTACCTGACATCCACCTTTGAGGAAAGGAAGTAGGACCAACCCTCAAGAAGAACAGAGCAATCAACTCTGTACCCACCCCATTTCACTCAATAACTTGCTCAGTTTTCCTTCAGGGCTATCATCTAGAGCTGAGGAGGGGTGAGTTGAGCCCAACATCAGGGGTCTTAGCTTCTCCCTCGACAGCTCTGGACCCAACCCCGCTTTGCCTCAGTCTAATCTTACTGACTCACTTGTGCTTCAGAGGCTACAGAGGCAGGACACGGAATGGTTTTTCCTCTTCCTGTGATCTTTCCCACTAGACTCAGGCTGCACTTGATGGCTAGACTGATGCCTCCCAACCCTCAACAACTTCCCTGCTCCGTTTCCATTTACCTTGGGGTGGCCCCTGGCAGCCTCCATACAATTAGTATATTTCTCCCAGATGCCAGTTAAAAGATACACTGTGATTCCAACCTTAGAAACTGTCTCCTGAGAGCACAGAGCTCCCCAAGCAAGTGGCTGTCAGGACAAAGCAGGCTGTCCTGTGCTTTACCCTGGGCCCACAATAGTGTAGAGGCTGTTGCTGGCTATCCGAACCTGATACAGCATCCCACAAGACTCCGCTCCATGCTGTCAGAGCCTCGGGCAGGCTATAGGCTGCTCTTGTGAAGGGTGTCCTGGGCCCTGCTTCAGGCTACTCCTACCTTCTCAGCCCTGTGTGGGCTCTCAGATCCCCAGCAAATATTGAGAGAGGGTCCATACTCAGTGTGATCTGATTCCACTGCTGTCTCCTGCAGTCTCCTCTACACTTCTCACTAAATATTGGCTTCCCTTCTCTAGACATTCACACATGCCACTTTCTAGGCCTGGAATCATTCTCACATGCTCAGATCCCCAGTCTTACTCCAGGAAGCCTAGGCTGACACTGTCCTCCTCTTCCACACTCTCACAGCACTTTGTATCTTTCCCTCCTGGTTCTCACCAGAATGTGCCATCCTGTATCCTATGCCATTCCACAAAGGCAGGTTCTGGTCTTATCCTGCCTAATGCCACCTGAAGGTACCTGGCACAGGGTTCACTTAGCACTTATGAAGGGACAGCCAAGTGGTGATCCAAGTGTGAGTCAAGTGTGAGTCCTGGTCCACCAGCATCAAAACCTCCTCAATTAAACAATCCCCATTCTCTAACTGTCACAAGTCACTGATCCTACTTCTCTCCTCACTTTATCTTAGGCTGGTCACAAACTCTTCTCTCTTAAACATTTTTCAAATGCTGGTTTGCTGCCCTCTATTCTAGTCTCTCACCTAGTTACAACAAGGATATGAATGCTACCTTTGTACCAGGAGCTACCTAACCTCTCCTTTAAAACCTGTTTAACTTATACAAGTATCTACTCAAATATTTTGCTCACATTTCAAAGGAAAACCATCCTATACCAAACTTCTCCAATACTCCTATCAAGCAGGCTCCCCATTCCTCATCCCCACAGTAGGTGCCTCTACCCAGGCCCTACCAGCTTCCAGCCTGCAATAGCTCTATGAGGCTTACCACCTTTACTTCTGCCCCATTAAGTCTATCCTCACAATGCTTTCAAAGTGACCATTCTTATTAACTTCAAATCATTGAAGAATTTTGTGAATATATTCTATTATGATTTGAATGAAAGGTGTCCCTCCAAAGCTAATGTAAGACAATGCAGGAAGAATTGGAGTTAAAATGATTGAGTTATGAGATCCTTAACCCAATCAGTGAGATAATCCCCTGATAGTGTTTAATTGGCAACTGAGGCAGGTAGGGTGTGGTTGGAGAAGGTGGATTATTGGAGGTGTGTCTTTAGGGCATATATTTTGTATCTGGTGCATCGTGCTTCCTGATGTGACCCCTTGAGCTGCTTCCTTCTACCACACTCTTCTGCCACAATGTCCAGTCTTATCTCAGGTCCCAAGCAATGGAGCTGGCCTTCTTTGGACCAAGACCTCTAAAACTATGAGCCTCTAAACAAACTTTTCTTCCTAAAATTGTTCTTGTCAGGTCTTTCAGTCACCGCAAAACTGACTAAAACATATTCTTTGTGAAAAATTAAACATTTCATGCCAATAAAAGCTCCTCTCACAGATTTATTCCAAAAGTAACTGCGGCTACCAGCTAAAGTGTGTCCTCTTAACCTTCTTCAGTGCTTACTTGCATATTTCACATACAAACACACACATAATTTTCTTCAAACATAAACAGTAACATATAGTAATGATCTGTAACTTGCTGTATTCCTTAATTGTGCCCTGCAGCTCTGTCCACTCAGGGTGTTCTTTCTAAACTGTGGCAACATATGCCAGAATAAGAACATACCATAGCTTCTTTAGCTATTCCTTTCTTAAGAAACATTTGTTTCTGATTTAGACCAATGTTTCTAAAATATAAGGGATTATGAAGTTCTTAAATTTCGTAAATATCTTAAATTCCGCAAATATTTCTAGTCATCCACCAGGTAGTTCAAATTTCTTAGAACTGTACCGAAGTGCTTACAGGGTGGCCTAAAGCCTCCCAATCTCATTTCCTTCCTTGCTTCCTTCTTTTCCTACACATACCTGAAGCTTCAGTCAGAATGAATTTTTTACGATCCTTTAAAAAGACTCTTTGTTGAATGAATGTATGAAAAATGCAACCCTTCTCAGAAATAAAAGGAAAAAAGAAGAAGAAAGCCAGAGAGATTCATCTGTGAAGCAATGATGAGAAAAGAGGAGGAATCCTGTGTCTAGGAGCCTGGGCTTTCCCTTCCCCATCACTTCTTGAGGACTGAGAATCCTAAAGGAAGTTTCCCAACCTATACTCAAAGCTGCACCCTCTTACTACCAGCTTACAATGATTCCTGGGTGCCCACTCACCAAGAGAGGCGTCTCCAAGACCTTCTTTCTCTACCTTCCAGGGAGCTTCTCCTTGCTGCAACAGGGAGATCACCTTTGGCTTGGTAAATGGGGGTCCTGCTCACAGATAAAATAAAAAATAAATAAGTACACAAATAAATAAAAAGACTTTAGTCCTGTTTTGATGCAAAGAATCCCAGATTTGAGTAGAAAACACAGAGGAGAACACAAAGATCCTCTGTGGGATGATTCAGATGTACCCCCACTATGTTAAGGACATGGTAAGTAAAAGGTAAGTGATTTACAAGATATGACTTTGGTAAAATTCATTGTACGCTGCTGGGGAAATAAGATATATGGGGGGACAGCTTTCTATAGAAAGAATATTTGATGTATAGACTGAATTATAATTTATAAGTACATTATCTATGAGAAAGACAATGTACCAAGTATCTTGTTTAAAGTGAAAAAATTCTATCTGATCTCTTTTCAAAGATCGAGTTAACAATGTTTATCTGGCTGGAAAAGAGACGTGGGTAAGAGAAGCAGTAGATCAGTGAGGAAGGCTGAGGGAAGCCTCTGGTCAGTGATGAGCAGACCACACAAAATCATAGGAGAATATTGCTTCAACTGTGAAGGAATTTTGAATGTGAAACTTGGTAGATTGAGGGAGATAATCATCAACATCAATTCCCATTCATGGGATAATTCTACACCCAAAAAGGGGGAAAAAGATCTCAATATTTATAGGGATCTATAGATATATATAATCCTAAGGCAGAGCTCAGCTAAACTTTTTTGATGACCTGTAGCTTTTATTAAGGAAAAGAGGTGCTGAGATCTTCCCATTTCTGAACTGTGTCCACAGGGGAATTTCCTTACCCAGTGAAGTCAGGTTCTTATAGTTCTCCAGCATTACCTCCCGGTACAAGCTTCTCTGAGAGGGATCCAGCTTTTTCCACTCATCTTGAGCAAAGAACACTGCCACATCCTCGAATGTCACTGATACCTGTTAGGACAAGCCATTACAATTCACCCAGGACCAGTCCTCACACAGTGTGTACATGTGGAAATGGGGATGTGGAAAGGCTACCGTGAAATCCTGCTGACAGTGTTCAAGATTCTCAAGTGGTCAGGTCATTTGTTAATATCCACCCAGTGACAAAAACACACTGAGCAGCATAAATTAGGAACCTGGCCTTGTGTTAACCACTGAGAGGTGAATAGAAGGATTAACATAATTAGTGGAAGTGTTAATTAGAATATTTTTTCTGATGGAAATTTGATAATGTTTATTAAAAAGCTTTGAAATATGTATATTCTTAAATTCACCAAGTACTGTATGTGTACTGTAATGAACACTGCACAAAATTGCATGCATAAAGATACTTACCATAGTGTTTGTAGAAGCGAAAAAAGTAGAAATAGCCTAAATACTGATACAGATTAGGTTAAATAACTTTAGGTAATATCTGCTGCCTCAAACTTGAGGATAGAAATTATGAAAATTAAAAAAGCCATCAGTTAACAAATGCTTTCTATGGGCCAAGAACTACTCTGAGAACTTTATGTTAATCTTTTCTGTATTATCTAGTTGATCTTCACCACAATCCTATTAAGAAGGAACTATCACCGAACCTGTTATATACATTAAGAAAAAAATAAAGGTACAGAGAGGATAACTCTGCTCTCTTGTCCCTTGGCCAGTGTCTTGTGTTCTTGCCCATGAAGAAACATGATAGGAGGGCAATGCGTGAGCCCTTGAAAAAAACACTCTAAAGTGCATGACTTAAACCTAACTCCATTTCTAGTCCTTTTCCTAGCTCCAGTGACAAGTTGACCATGACTAGAGGATCTTGGATAGCATCAAGATAGGGGCTGAAGGTTAGGTGCATCAATGATTTAATCGATGTGCCTGTGCAAAGCAGTATCCATAAAACCCAAACTAGTAGGATTCAGAGTGTGAAAGCTGAACACATGGAGGTTCCTGTAGAGTGGCACACCCAGAGGTGTGGAAGCTGTATATCCCTTGTCTTGGGCTTTACTCTATGCACCTGTTCATCTGTAATCCTTTGTAATACCTTTTATAATAAACTGATAAATGTGTTTCTCTGAGTTCTAACAAATTAATTGATTAACAAATTAATATCAGAGGAAGGGGGTCCTGGGAGCCCCAATTTATAACCAGTTGGCCAAGTACAGGAGGCCTAGACTTGCAACTGGGAGATATCTGAAGTAGGAGAAAG
This sequence comes from Aplodontia rufa, assembly GCA_004027875.1. NCBI lineage: Eukaryota > Metazoa > Chordata > Mammalia > Rodentia > Aplodontiidae > Aplodontia > Aplodontia rufa. Next base: position 7,388 of record PVKS010030074.1, on the reverse strand, counting down.
TCATGTGGGACTAGCCTTCAACCTGTGGGATCTGACACAGGTAGAATTATACTGAATTAGTGGATGCTCAGCTGGGATCTGCCATTGTAGCACTACTTGTTTGGTGAGTGAAGAAAAACTACTACACTTCTGGTAACAGAATAGTGTGGTGAGATTATAACAGGAGAAACTGAGTTTTTCCTACTCTTATAGATATTTATTCTGCGCATGCAATACTCATATGATAAAAAAGATAACTTTTTTTTTTTTAAAGAGAGATGGACAGTGAGAAAGAGAAAAAGAATCAAATTTGTTTTTTCACGTGGCTGTTGTTGCTCCAACACTTTATTGTGTATGTGGTGCTGGGGTTCAAACTCGTGTCCTTGTGTGTGTCAGGCAAGCACTATAACTGCTGAGCCACCACTCCAGTCCCTAAAAAAGATAACTTAATGGCATATGGAAGGAATACAATACAGATTTTTGTCCTCAAAGAACTTATAATCCAATTGGTAGACAAGGAAAATGCATGAAATAATTTGCACAGTGATAAAAAGTTGTGTAGCTGCTCAGGCAGGACCATATGCCATCTCCTAGTTCAATTCATATTTCAGAAACAAGGAGAATTAAGTTCAGGGCAACCAGAACCCCAGGTTGTATGCTTTCCTAGTGGTAGCAATAAGACCATAATTAAAGTTTCCAACTGTGAACCCAGCATTCTCTCTGTTCTCTCTGATCTTCTAGACACCAGTTTTTACACATCAAACCATGTAGTACTAACCATGTATTACTAACACACATAGTACTAAGACATGGGCAGGAGACAGGAATGAGGAGATGCAGTAGGGGATTCATTCACACACAGTATCTCTGTTCTAGGCAGGGGTGCAATTTGGCTCTGTGGGAATTGAATGGGACAGGGTTCATAGAAACAGAGCAGCTTAAACACAATGACAAGCGCTGGTTACAGCCTGAGAAAATCAAATTCTACCATGTTGATCCAGAGATAATCCCATATTAATAAAGAGCCATGGAAACACATTCCTGGGTCTGTCCATGTTCTGAAAGATGCACTAGTAGAGCAGTAGGACGGTCCAAGCATGGATTTGCAGCCACAAACTTGGGTTAGTGGACTTTTTGAGCCTTGGTTTCCTCATACGTATGTAAAACAGAGGTGCTAATTGTTATGTGTTGTGAATAATAACAAATGCAAAGCCTCCACATATTCTTCAACATCTGGACGCTCAATAAACATCAAGTGTTAATGACAAATGAAGATGAGTAGAGAAAGGAGCAGTATTTTCTGGGTCCTGGAAACTTTGTATAGCACTTTCTATTAGAACTGATATTTTTATTAACACAGTCTCATTCAGTTACAACAATAACCATACACACTAAGCTGTTACTACGTGCCCCACCCTGATCTAAACATTTTAATGCACTAACTCATGCCATATACTCACTCAACCTAGGAGGTAGACATGATTTCTATTTCTCTTTCATAGGAGAGAAATGTACCCAACATCCAACAACAATAACAGAAGGGGTGGGTTAAAAACCCAACTGTTTGGCTTAAAAGTCCCACTTTCTAACCACCGTGTGTACTATTTTTCCACTACCACTATCTCACAGAACCCTCCTTGTGCTTCCTGAGGAATCTCCTCTTTGGCCTCAGAGAAAGACATCTCTCCAACCCTTGAAACATGGCTATCCTTTGTTCACAGGTTGTGTCACCTGAATAGGATACCTACCTCATTACCCTAACACAGAGGTGAAATGGTAGTTGAGATCAGTTTTCAGAAGAGTGGTATAAGCAAAGCACTTGATTTGTGGAGTAGAGAGGAAGAAAAAAACTAAAATCTATGGGCTGGAGAAGCCCAGGTATCATAGGATGCTCAGGGGTAAATAGAAAAAGAAAAGCATTTTGCCAAGGAAGACAAGGATGAGTGAAGGACGTAGGGCCAGAAAGGAATTTTATCAAGTGTGTATGTTTACCCTATCCCTAGAGTTATAAGTTTTGTGGCATCTTATTGGTCAAATTAGTCATAACACAGTAGATTGAGATGAGTGAACAAAAGCGTTTAAGAAGAAAAACGTGAATACTGGACATGTGTGAGCTTGGGGAATATTCCCTACTGAATCTATCACCTGTGAAGGTGGACCAGCTTGCCTAAATTCAAAGGATAGGCTCCAAATGCTAGTGAAATTTGTCTTGGGTAGAGAGCTTCAGTTAAAAGGGATAAAACCGGGGTTGGGAATTTAGCTCAGTGGCAGAGCGCTTGCCTAGCACACGCAAGGCCCCGAGTTCAGTCCTCAGCCCTGAAAAAATATAATAAAATAAAATAAAATGGATAAAACCAACCAAAAAACAAAAAATCCATCCACTAAGAACTGAGATGACAATGAGCTCACCTGAGACCTTGATTCCTTCTGTTTGGGAGCCATGTCCTCTTTTTGGGCTCTTCTCCCTAGGATGGTACAGTTTCCAGAAAGCAGATCTGAGAGAAAAAACTGATATCATGAGTAAGACCTTGCGCTTTCAACCCCTCAGGATCAGCAACTCTGACTCTATGTGCCAGTAGAGGGAAGTCAGTAGCTCAGGGTGCCCTGAATCAGAGACATGGGCTGGGATCTTGGTTCAGGGCCAGATTCTTTGAGGCTTTGAGAATTTCCAGAAGCAAGACTTAGAGAAGGACATGGGACTCCATCAGCAGCAGAGACTCACTGAATTTCACCAAGTGCCAGGCACCAACAGCCTTACATTGTTTAGTCCCACAGGGCCAGCTGGCCTTACTAGAGCCCCATTTTATATAACACAAAGCACAGAACAGAGTGGGACCGATTGCTGCAGTTCCCCCAGCCAATGAGGATGGCACCAGGATTCCAAGCCCTGAGCATCTGCTCTAATCTCACTGGCGCCCCCTAAGTAATTTTCATGCACCCCACTCTTTCCCACTCAGTTTCATTGCCTCCTGTCAAGAGTTTCCAGAGTTTTAGAGAAAACAGTTGCAGAAAAAGGAAAAACGGTGGTGGTTCCATGAAGAGGAGGGGGACAGGACCCTGAAACCAAAGACCTGGATACTAGTCTTGGCTGTGCCAGAGGGAGCCCAGCTCGCTCCTCCGTAAAACAGGACACCACGCCCGCCACCTCACAGTGCTGAAGCCATAGGGATGAAGCGCATTTTCTAACACATTTACTGAGGCCGGCAGCAAACCCAAACGCTGGCAGGGCAGGGCAGGGCAGGGCACGCGCTGTGGACCCACCTGGAGAAGCAGGAGGCTAGGCCAGGCGCAGACCCGGGCCAAGTGCCCCACCTGACACGCCTGTGGTGACGTAGCGGGGCGGCTGCCGGGGACAGGTGATAAGTACCGGAGTCACCCGCCCCACAAAGGCTTCTCCGCACTCCTCGCGGGCCTGTTCCCCGCACCAGGACGCCGCACCCTCCCGCTGCCCTCCGCCGCTCACGTCCCCAGGCTCCGGGCTCCCAGGGCGATGCCTGGCCGAGCCGCGCCCCACAGGCGGGAGGCTCGGGAACCGCCCCACCCGCCAGTAGCCTGGCGTCCAGATCCGCCCGCGGGCGACCTCAGTCCCTGGAGCCGCGAACCCACCGGTAGACACTTCACGACCTCGAAGGTACAGGAGGGCGGGGCGGAGCTGGACTGGGGCGGCCGCTAATGCCTCTGGGAAATGTAGTCTGCGCGGGACCCAAGGGTTCTGGGAAGTGTAGTTTTCTGCTTTTGCCTGCGCTGAGTGGACCTGTTAATAGGGTGCCCAGACCCCAACAGCCGCCTCCCACCCCCAGCTGCACCTGGGTTTGCTTACACCCTCCGTAAGCTTCAGGCCCCTGAGTACTGAGTTCTTCCAGAAGGGAAAGGAGGTTCCCTGTCGGCAGTATTTTGTAGCTCTGCATCTGCATAAAGGATGGTGAGGACAGTAGATAACAGCCAAGAACAGACCCATTTCCGCTGCAGTTATTCAACAAACTGGACCTGAACACTTCTGTGTTCCAAGCACTACTGGAAGCCGTTTGAAACACGTGGCAAAGCGTCATTGCCCTGGAGAATTTTCTTAAGGGTATAAGAAGAAGATAGTAAGCCAAGCCAGGAACATAATTATACAGCATTTTAGAGGATAAGTGTTATGGGGAAAAGAAAAAAAAAAGAGCAACTCAACATCCCTTATAAATTTAGATGCAAAAATCTTCAACAACATAACAGCAAGCTCAAGTCAGCAGGTAAAGCAGATTAATCACCATAACTTGTGTGATTTCTTCCCAGAATAAAGGATGGTTCAACATTGGAAAACCAACGTAACACACCACATTAAAAAAAAGGGGGAAAGCCTATAAATCATCTCAACTAATGCAGTAAAGTCATTTAACAAAATCCAACACCTTTTCATGATTAAAAGAAATACTTCATAAACTAGGGACAGAAGGGAACTTCCTCAACATTATAAATGTCACATATGAAAAGTGCACAGTTACATATACTCAATGTCAAAATAATAAAAGCTTTCTCCTAAAATCAGGAACAAAGCAAGGATAACCATTTTTGCCTCTTCTCTTTAACACAGTACTTGAAGATCAAGTCAGAGCTAGTTAAGGAAAAAAGTAAAAGGCATCCAAAATGGAAACCAAAAGTAAATATGTCAAATGGAATGAATTCAAAGTAGCTACAGTTTAAAAACAGAACTAGTGAGCTGGAGATTTGTAACATCCTGTCTTTCTGTCCATGAACAAAGCCTTGCATGTCTCCATTGATATGATTATTTCCCTTAAAGTACTACAATGTTGACATTTTGAAAATAACATTTGGTTTTACATTTCTTATGGTAATTTTTGTATTTTGTAAATGGTCCCTTTTTTAGTTGAATTCCGACTTTTGGATATGAAATTGGCATTTGATCTTCTATCCAGACCCTGCCATTGTTAAACCCAATTATCAAATCCAATTATTTATTGAGTTATCTATAAATATATTGTCTGTGAATAATGATAATTTTATTTCTTCCTTTCCAGTCCTGGCATTTACTTCTTTTCTTTGCCTTATTGTATAGTTTCTATTTAATGTTGGATAAAAATGATGACACAGAACATCCTTGTCTCCGCTTTCAATATTTTACCATTAAGAGTAATATTTGCAGGGCTGGAGCGGTGGTTCAGCAGTTGCGGTGCTTGCCTGGCAAGCACAAGTACCTGGGTCTAAACCACAGCACCATGTACACAATGAAGTGTTGGAGAAACGAAAGCAACATGAAAAACTAAATAAAATTGATTATTTCTCTCTCACTGTCCCTCTCTCTTAAAAAAAAAGAGTAATGTTTGCTGTAGTGCTTTAAAAGCCTTTAATTGGAGTAAGAAAATCTCTCCTATTCTCAAATTGTGGATTTGTGAGAATAGCAACCACTGTTGTTCATGTTTAACGTCTTAAACTATGTTTAACATCTAAACTTCATTCCCGAACGAAGGAAAATCTTCTGATTCCACAGTCAGTTATGTAGAATCTGGGTTTCAGCTTTCCTGTTTAGAAACTCAGTGAAGTAGACAAAATATTCAGAAATCACAAGTGTGCATTCATAGAGACTCAACAAATTCTCGTTTTGCAGTTAGGACTTTAGGGCTCAGAATCCTTTGGAAAACCCTGCCCTGGATGATCCAATCAAAGGACACCTACTACTAATGATCCAATCCAAGGGACAATTTGCAGTAGCTGCTGGAAGGAATTAGATATAATTATGTCCTAAAATCTTAAATTACTCAACAGAGCAGAAATCCTGCGTGCTGGATGGGCCTTTCAATCAGATACTTTTGTTGGGGAAGATGTAGTTTTCTGTGGCTCCAGAGAATAGAACGATGACAAAGAGCTGAAGAACCTTCAGAAAGTGCTGAAGAATGAAGCCAGAGACTCTAGGTTGTAGGCAGAGGTGCTAGAAATTCCACAGGAACCCATGGCTGGTCCATGTCAACAGCCACCCATCCCAGTAGGAGTAGCAGGAGCTGGTGGGAAGGAGATGGAAGGAGGGTGGTGGCTTTGCAGGGGAAGTTTTGCCCCAGGCTGTATGCTGATCCTACCCTGTGTAGCCAGGTGCTTAAGCCCAACCGCAGCTCTATCCTGGAGGAGGACCCAAAGGACAATGGAATGCTGCAAGTGGAGTAAAAGCTTCTTTGTCAGTAGGTTCTACCTTTCTGGGCTTGTTTGTGTAAAATAGAGAGAGACGTGAATGAACACACCACCCAGGACCAGGTAGTACCAGCCCCAGGCATCCCATAGATCAGGAAGACTGCTGACCCTGAACCTGAGACACCCAGTCCTTCCTTCCTAAGCCACAGGATACTGAGGACAACAGGGGAAACTATTTACATTTGCTACCCTGTTGGTGTGGGAACATCTGGTAAAGGGTAATATACAAAATATACAAGAACAACACAACAGGAAAACCAGTCCCCAGATCAGTGACATCATGTGCCCAATCCTCAGATATCCAGTGGAGCTCAGTGTGTACCAACGCTCTTCAACCAATCTGGGCTAGGAACAGTGGATCTGCAGCTGGAGAGATGAACTTTACACTGCTCATGATCAAGTCTGGGCAGAATATAGACATGAAGGCAAGAGGAGCAGGAAGGAATAGACACAGATCTCTTCAAAGTGAATTTGTAACCCTAAGGATGCATGTCACATGTGGGAACATTTTATAAATGGTCAGTATAAAAACCGATTCTTGGTGCCAGATCCCTCACTGCCTGTTATCAAGGGAGAAAGGAGGAATACACAATTCTACTTTCAACTATTTGGTGTTTTTACAGTGTGCAGCATCAGTGCTTCGCTCCCCTTTCTCGTTTTTAGAACATACTTCCCCATAGTTGCAATGAATAGCTCTTCATTTTGTGTGACACTTGCTTTTGGGGTTTATTAACCCCCAAATACATAATATTGTATGTATGTATACATACATACTATTGTATGTACACACATACATACTATTGTATGTATAAGAACAACTGCTTATGAACAAAGTTACCTCAACCACCAGGAGTAGGAGGATATTCACATATTGGAACTATCCTGGCAAATGAATTGTTCCCCTATTATTGAAAGGATCGAAACCCACGAGGTCACCGGCTAGCCATCAGAGACTTTATTGCAGGTGGGAGAGCAGCAGAGAGAGAGCTTGAGAGACTGCAAGCACTTTTATAGGGCTGGATGGGGGGGGGGTGTCGGGTCCATGGGGGTTAGGTGGCCAAGGACAGGAGACAGGTACTGATTGGCCGGTGGTCACGGAGATGGGTGTGTAGGGACACTATTGGGTGCATGTTCGCACCCGCGGGAAGGTTAGGATCCGGAAGAGAAGGCCCTTAAGCGCCATCTTGAGAGAGGGGGTCCTTGCATCACCCAATAATTATAACCTGGGG
>PVKS010030073.1:0-24749 GCA_004027875.1 Aplodontia rufa | reverse complement strand
AGAAGAACTCAGGAATACAGTCCCTTTCAAAATAGCTTCGAAAAAAATAAAATACTTGGGAATTAATCTAACAAGGGAAACCAAAAATCTCTTCAATGAGAATTACCGAACATTGAAGAACGAAATCCAAGATGACCTAAGAAGATGGAAAGATATCCCTTGCTCTTGGATAGGCAGAATTAATATAATAAAAATGGCCTTTCATGCTTTTTTTAAGAGAGAGAAAGGGAGACAATGGGAAAGAGAATTAATTTTTATTTATTTTATCATCTGGTTTCTCTTCTTCAAAATCTTGCTGTGTATGTTGTGGTGGGGTTCAAACCTGAGTCCTTATGCATGCCAGCAAGCGCTCCAACAGCTGAGCCACTGCTCCAGCCCCTCTTCATGCTTTATTTTAAATTTGTATATATGATATGCTGTATATTTTGACTGCTGTCTTTTGAGTTATTTACACTGCTGTGCACATTCATTGCCTTTTTAATTGAAATATTTTCACTTTGTATTTCTAGAAGTTTCTTTTGGTTCTTTTCTAAGGTCACCTGTTCAGCTTCTAAGTTCTGTTGTCAACTCATGTTTTTAAATCCCTTTTTAAATTCATCAAACACTTCATGTAATCTTTTGATGGCTTGTAATCACTTCCATGTCTTCTACCCTTGAGGGTTTTAGAGCTATATGTCTTGGTTTTGTTCATTTATTGTGGCTTGTTTCCTCAGGTGTGACATAATTTGAGATTGAGCTTTGCGAAAATTCCAAGAACTTTATTTCAGCGTGTTTTTTCTCAAAAGGTATTTGCATCGATGCTATATATTGTTACAAGGAGCTTGTGACCAACCAACCACATTAAATAGAACTACTTAACTGGGGGTTTTCTAGGCTCTGAAAGAAGTGAACATTAATACTCCTTATAAAAGATAAACTTCTATTACTGATTCTCTGCACAGAATTTGTTTAACCACCAAAAGCAGAGTGGCCAGGGAAATACACGTCCTTATCTGTCTTTTATGGAAGTAGTTTTGTTTGTTTTCTTTTGTTTCTTCCTATTCTTCCTGGACATAATCATTTGATGGCCTAGACTGCACACACTATCTCAGTATATCACACCATTTACCATAGGCCTGGGGCTGTGTCTTCTGTACCAACAAAACAAATTCTCATACAGCACTGCCATCATTAAGCTTTTAAGCCACTTCAGTTTACCTTCTGGTGGTAGTCTCACTCTCTTCTGGACTCAGTTATATACTGTTGAAAGAAGGCCTGCTGAGGCTGGAGCAGTGGCTCAGGGGTTAGAGTACTTGCCTGGCATGCACAAGGATCCATGTTTAAACCCCAGCACCATGTACACAACAAAGTGTCAGAACGTCAGCCACATGAAAAATAAAATTTTCACTCCCTCACTCTCTCACACACACATACACTGTTCCTCTATTTTTTAAAGAAATTTTAAAAAAAGAAAGTCTGTTGATCTTACCCAATAACTTCAGGGTGTGTGTGTGTGTGTGTGAGTGTATGTATGCATGTGTGCATGTGGATGTGTGGTGGGGTGTGTGTGTGATAGAGCACCACTTTACCTCCTTTTGCTGGAATCAGCAATATTCTCTGTGTCTTTCTATCCAACAGACATTTGATTAATTCTTCAGCGATTCAACATACCTTTAACATCCCTGAATACTATGAAAGTCCCTTCTTGAAATGTATTCTTCACTTGTTTTCCATTAATACTACCACACTCCCATTTTTCTCCTGCCCAGTGCTTTCTCTTTCTGACTCCTTTCATTTTCATCTTACTTTATAATTTATAAGTGTTCCTGGCCATTTTTGTTGGGAAAATTACCAATAGATATCTCTTTTTCAAGCACAAATTGGATGATCTTCCCACTGCTATTTAATCAGTGATTATCAGTTCTCTAAGAAGAAAAATAAATTTCATTAGCATTGCGTATAAATGTCTTAGAGAGGTCTACTCCCACCTCTCTCTCCAGTAGCAGGCTTGCTTTTCTCCTTTCCTTCTGCCCTGACCTCCTTTAGGAGGTCATATTTATGAGGTCATTCATATTACCTTTGCATTACAACTGATTAGTCCAGAGATAATGATAGAGCTCATCCTCCTCATTCAACATATAAGTCATTTTGCAGCAGTGTATTGTCACTTGTCACATAATGCATCTCAAGGCAATTGTGTTTAACAGATGGGATTACTCCAGATTGAAATCCCAAGCCATAAGCACAGTGCAAATAATCTTAGCTCCCTCCACACAAGCACATAGGCATTTGAGCAAATTCAACTTTTTTCTTCCTCTTTTGGGTCAAGAACAGATGATTTTGAACATATTCCAATTTTCTGGCATTTGTTCATAGGCATAGGGATAATGTAGTGTGGTAAAAGATGTTTTAGGATCTAGTTGCCAATACATAAAGAATTTCTAATATTTTCCCACTTTTGTTTTTCACAATTGTTGCCTTTATACCAATTTCAGTTGCCTAGTGTCTCCCGTTGCACATTCTTCATGATTTACTCACTGAATTTGGAATAAATATTGATTTAGTCTACTCCCCTACATGAGATCAACAGAAATGAACCCAAAATTAAGAAAGAAACAAAGACTCTGTTTTTTTTAAGTAAACTAATACAATAAGCTTATAAAATAGAAGTGCCAGAAACAATAATTTTTGGAAGTCAAGCAAGAAGTAGATCCTGGTCCTGATCTCTCCCTTTTAAGGAAAGCAGTACTCTTTATATAACAGAGGCATCCAAAAAGATCCTGAATGATTTCTAACTCAGATAAATAAATGAGGGGCAAATATGAGGGTGGAACAGAAGATAGAGAAGTGAAAAGACAGACGAAGTATTGGGACCATTTCTGCAGCATTGAGATGATGCAGTGAAAATATATTAATTTTATTTATCAAACATTTCCTAACTGCAGGGAGAGAATAAAGGGACTTAAGTTAGAATGGAATCATTATCTGAGAACCTGACATAAAGCAGCTGGCCAAATATAAGACAGAAGAAATAAAGGATGATCAGTCAAAAGGGTCCCTTTGATCTAAGAATCTTTACAGTAATCCAGTCTCCTGCTGGGTGATATACTCAGGCTAAAATGATGAAATAATGCATGTCCATAGACCCTCTTTGCCCTCCTAGACCTCTGGGAAAATGCTGGGATTGAACATGGTGTAGGGGAGTTGCGGTGTGATTTACCCCTCTGGTTCCCCTGAAACATAGGATTAACTGAAGGCTCATAAATGATCAGTGTGCAGCCAGCCAGTCTAAACACTAAAGCAATAATTTAAACAGAAAGAAGAAAGAAAAAAAGATCTAAAAATGGCCTGATTCATCTTACAGTTTTATATATGACAACAGAGGACAAATGAAAATCACCCATATCTGAGATCATTTCCACAGATTAAAATTTAGGTATTAAAGTTAATAAATCGAGAAATGGGTTATTGATTTGATTTAGTTTTACAGAAATAATAATTACAACCCTAAACAGATTTTAAAACCTAAACATATCAGAAGAGATTCTATTTATCTATTTAAACATATATAAATCTCCATATATCTCACATGAACTTGATTTTACACACACATACATATATATTCATAGGTATGAATATAATAAATAAACATCACATGCATAAAATATAGGTGTACATCTATACAGATATATATGTAATCCATTTATAATAACTGGACTCAATTAAAATTTGTCCATATCATATCTACATACACTAAATTAAAAGGAAATTAGACTCACACTTTAGGTGGAAAACATTAATTATATGCAGTATCTAAGGCCCTGATATAGCATCCTACACACTTATTAGGATCTTTGCAATCACAGGAGATTCCTGGCCCAAGAAATGATCTTATTAAAACAGGAAACCTCCAGAGAACAGCAGCTGGTATCAGATGGACCATCAGGCAGCCATCAGAGCAGCCCTTGCAGAGCTACAAAGATGTGAAGAGGATGAAAAAGGCCTACAAGGAGAAGGCAGTGAGCTACAAGCCCATGGAGATAACTTCCTCTCAAGTTAAATTATAACAGTGTAATACATTTGTAACAAGTCATACAGCATCAAAATATTCAAAACAGAATCCTCAAGAAATAGAAGCAGAATATTATGGTAATAAAATTGAGTTGTTCTCTCAATGATCTTAATTCAAGGGGGAAAAAGATGGTAGAAAGGATCTGAATTATATAATTAAAATAGTTGAATGTATGCACACACACACTTGTCTGTGTGTATACATGCATGTACACATGTGTGCACACACATATACATACATATATATGCTAATCAAAGGGAGAACATTAACATAGAAGTTCTTTAAATGAACTCATGAGTCAGAGTCTGGAAATAAACTGGATCTGTAGGGAGAAATACCAGTGGAATAGGATGAATACTAACCTTGACTTTGTTTTTATTTATTTTTATAATCAATAGATCTTATTTTCAAGGAGTTTAAGTGTACACAAAAATTGAATCAAAATTGCAGAAAGTTCCTTTTTAACTCTTACAGCACCCAGGACTTTCCCTATATTAACAGCTTGTATTACCAGCTTGTATTACTAAAGTGGGTTTGTTACAGTTCAGTTGGTACTGATGCATTGTTGACCTCCGTGATTTTCACCAGGGTTTACACTTTGTGTTGTAAGTTCTGTGAGCTTTTAAAGATATGACTTGTATCCCACCACTACAGTATCATTTAGAATAGTTTCACTGCCCTGAAACTCCCCTGTGCTCCACCTATTCCTTCCCCATGTCCTAGCTTCTAGCTCTTAGTAACCACTGATCTTTTTACTGTCGTTATAGCTTTGCATTTTCCGGAAAGCCATAGAGTTAGGATTATACATGTAGCCTTGTGAGATTGACATTATCTACTCATCAAAATGCATTTAAATTTCCCCATATTTTCCATGGTTTGAGAGTTCATTTTTCTTCTATCACTAATATTTCTGACAGGGTTGCACCAGATTTCACATTTTGTTTGATTCCAAGTTTTGGCATCTATGATTAAAGCTGTATAAACTTCTGCATGCAGACTTTTGTGTGGACCTAAGTCTTCAACTCACTTCAGTAAATAATCAGGGCCACAACTGATGGACCATATGGTAAAGCTAGTATAATTTTGTAAACAACTGTCAACTCTTTTCCAAAATGGCTGTTTCATTTTCCATTTCTACCTGAAATAAATATGAGTTCCTATTGCTCTGCTTCTTTGTCAACATTTAGTGTTGTCTGTTTTTTGGTTTTAGTCATTCTAATAAGTATATAGTAGCATCTCATTGTCATTTTAATTTACGTTTCACTGGTGACATATGATGTGGGGCATCTTTTCAAATGTTTATTTGCATCTATATATTGTCTTTGGTGTATACTCTGATCTTTTATCCCTTTATAATTGAATTATTTATTTCCTTATGTTCTCAATTTTTGTTATTTAAAAATTATTAAAATGTAAAAGCATATTAGTTTAACACATGCTTATTACCTCACAGTTTCTGTGGGTCAAGAGTCTGTGAAAAGGCACTGAAATCCATATCACAATTAAAAGTCTACCAAAGAAGGAAAGCCCAGGACCTGATGGCTTTCCCACTGATTTTTACCACACTTGCGAGGAGGAACTAACACCTCTCCTTATTAAGTTATTTCAAGAAATTGAAAAGGAGGGAATGCCCCCATCCACTTTTTATGAAGCAACCATAACTCTGATACCAAAACTCGACAAGGATACATTAAAAAAAGAAAATTACAGACCAATATCCCCAATGAACTTGGATGCAAAATTCTTAATAAAGTACTAGCAAATCATATTCAAAAACTTAGCAAGATGATAATCCATCATGATCAAGTGTACTTCATCCCAGGTATCCAAGGCCGATTCAACATACGTAAAACAATTAACATTAATTCACCACTTAAACAGAATCAAGGACAAAAACCATATGATCACCTCAATGGATGCAGAAAAGGCCTTTGATAAAATCCAGCACCCTTTTATGTTCAAAACCCTAGAGAAGATAGGGTTCAAAGGATCATTTGTGAACTATGTAAAGGCTATATATGCTAAACCCTCGGCTAGTATAATACTAAATGGAGAATGGCTGAAAGCATTTCCACTAAAATCAGGAACAAGACCAGGCTGTCAGCTCTCACCACTTTTATTCAATATTGTTCTTGAGACACTAGCTGGAGCAATTAGGCAAGAGAAAGAAATTAAAGGGATAAAAATTGGAAGAGAGGAAGCCAAACTCTCTCTCTTTTTGCTAATGACATTATCCTGTGTCTGAAAGATCCAAAAAACTCCATCAGTAAACTGCTTGAACTCATCAACAGATTTAGCAAAGTGGCAGGATATAAGATCAACACCCATAAATCAATAGCTTTTCTATACACTAATAATAGGACTGATGAAGAAGTCAGGAAATCAGTCCCATTCAAAATATCTTCAAAAAAAATAAAAAAATACTTGGGAATTAACCTTACAAGGGAAATAAAAAATCTCTTCAATGAAAATCATTGGTCATTGAAGAATGAAATACAAGACGACCTAAGAAGATGGAAAGATGCCCCATGCTCTTGGATAGACAGAATTAATATAATGAAAAAGGCCATTCTACCGAAAGCTTTATACAGATTTAATGCTATTGCCATAAAGATACCTATGTCAATCTTTACTGACACAGAGAAAGCAATTTTCAAATTCATTTGGAACAATAAGAAACCTAGAATGACCAAAACACTACTAAGCAAGAAAGATGAAACAGGCAGTTTTGCCATATCAGATTTATATTTTTTTATTAGAAGAATATAGAAATACAGTTGAGGGGGAAACATTATCAAAACATTAGCAATCAATGGATATAAACTTTGTTATCAAGTGGAAAAACCAGATCATGGATAACCACCTTGGATTTTACCTATTGCAGTTTCCCCCAGAAGAACTCATGCATTAAATGGGTAGTTCGTGGAGGAATGACATCGGCTTCTGGGATGGTTCCCCCATTTTCCCAATCTCCAGACTCCTATGAGTTCTTCATATACCCTCCACCCTCCCCCTCCCTACACCTCCAAGTGTCCTATAGAGCCATCCCCCTAATGCTCTGAAAGTCATTCAATTTGCAGTTTTGTTACGTTAGCCATCCGCCATACTGCTTCCCCATATATGCTAGCATCAACAAATGAGAGAAACCATTCAGCCCTTGAGTCTCTGAGATTGGGAGACTTCACTAAGCATAATTCTATCCATCTCCATCCATTTGATTTCAAAAGACATAATATCGTCCTCTCTAATGGCCGAGTAGTATTCCATAGTATATATGTACCAAACCTCTTGTATCCACTCGTCAAGTGAGGGGCATCTGGGTTGGTTCCATAACCTAGCTATAGTAAATTGAGCTGCTAAAAACATTGATGAAGCCACATCACTATAATATGCTGATTCTAAGTCTTTGGGGAAAATTCCCAGGAGTGGAGAGCTGGCTTGTTAGGTGGTTCCATCCTTAATTTTTTGAGGATTCTCCATACAGCTTTCCATAGTGGCTGAAACAGTTTGCAGTCCCACCAGCAGTGTAGTAGTGTCCCTCTTTTCCCACAGCCCCTCCAGCATCTGTCGTTGTTTGTATTTTTCATTTTTGCCACTCTAACAGGAGTGAGGTGGTATCTCATTGAAGTTTTGATTTGCCTTTCCCTTATAACTAATGATGTAGAGCATTTTCTCATATATCTGTGAGCTTTCTGGGCTTCCACTGGAGAGAAGTTCCTTTTGAGTTCTTTAGCCCATTTATCGATTGGATTATTTGCGAGTTTGGACTTTTGTTTCTTTAGTTTCCTGTAAATTCTGGATATTAGCCCTCTGTCCGAGGTGTAGCAGGCAAAAATTTTCTCCCATTCTGTAGGTTCTCTCTTGATGCTCTTGACTAGATCTTTAGCTGTGCAAAAACATTTTAGTTTAATTGCATCCCATTCATTTAATTTTGATTTTACAGCATGTGCCATTGGAGTTTTGTTGAGAAAGAAGCTGCCGACTCCTATAAGGTGTAGTGTTGACCCAACTTTTTTTTCTAGTAAATTTAAAGTTGTAGGCTTAATATCCAGGTCTTTGATTCATTTTGATTTAATTTTTGTACAGGGCGAAAGATAAGGATCCAGCCTCAGTTGTCTACAAATGGCTGTCCAGTTGTAAAACTACACTACAGAGCTATAGTAACAAAGACAGCATGGTACTGGTATCAATATAGGAAAGAAGACCAACGGAATAGAATAGAAGACCCTGAAAGAAACCCTCAAATCTTTAAACATCTAATTTTTGACAAAAAGGTATAAAATATTACATGGAGGAGCAATAGCCTCTTCAACAAATGGTGCTGGACAAACTGGACAGACACTTGCAGAAAGTTGAAATTAGACCCATATCTTTCACCTTGCACAAGAATTAAATCAGCTACCTTCCAACTGATGGAAGACAAATTAGGTCCAACACTTCAGCATTTGGGAGGAGGCAAAGACTTTCTCAACAAGTCTCTTAGAGTGAAGGAAGTAAAGTCAAAAATCAGTGAATGGGATGCCATTAAGCTAAAAAGCTTTTGTAATGCCAAGGAAACAATCAAAAGAGTCAAGAGGTTTCCTACGGAAATGGAGAGAATCATGGGCTATGATTCCTCGGATAGGGGACTCATATCCAGAATTTACAAAATCCTCAAAAACCTCAACTACAAAAACACAAACAACCCAATCAACAAATGGGCCAAAGAGCTAAATAGAAACTTCTCAACAGAGGACATGGATCAAGCCAATGAATACATGGGAAAGTGCTCTCAATCACTAGTAATCAGAGAAATGCAAATGAAAACTACATTAAGATATCACCTTACACCAGTCAGAATGCAAAAATGAAGAAAATAAACAATAATAGATGCTGGAGGGGCTGTGGAGAGATAGGCACACTAACACACTGTTGGTGGAGGTGCAGACTGGTACAGCCCCTCTGGAAAGCAGTGTGGAGAATCCTCAAAAAACTAGGGAAGAGCCCACCATATGATCCTGCTATTCCCCTCCTGGGTATTTTTAAAAGGGAATTTAGAATCAGCACATAATAGTGACACGGCAATATCTATGTTCATACAACTCAATTTACTATTGCTAGATTATGGAAACAACTCAGATGTCCCTCAATGGATGAATGGATCCAAAAGCTGTGGTACATATATACCATGGAATTTTACACAGCAATTAGAAACAATGATATAGCAGCCTTTGAAGGTAAATGGATGGCTATGGAAGAAATTATGCTGAGTTAAAATCAGCTTAACCCAGAGAACCAAGGGTCGAATGTCTCCACTCATCTGTGGAAGCTGGATCTAGACCCTGGCCATTGAGAAAGATGGTCTATTATCATGTGTTAAATCCAGATATGGTGTAATGTTATACAACCTAATACTTTTTTAGAGATATTCTGGGAAGGGGAAGGGAGGGATGAGGGTGGGTAATTGGGGGGCACCCCTGGGGGTTAATCTAATATCCAGAATCTGTGCACATTTTATATTATTTTGTTAAAAATGTATGGTTGTTAAAAAATAATTTTCTCAATAAAAAAAAATTAAATAATAAAGAGTCTGTGAAAAGCACAATAGGGCTCTCTACCAGCTCTCCTCAGGCTGTTGGAGAAGAATGCAATCTCATTTAAAGCGTTGGATGTTATTCCAGTCCTAAGGATTATTGATTGAGTCTAAGTCCCTGTAATTCTGAGAGTGAGGCCCTCAGCTACCAAAGGCTGCCTAGAATTCTCTATCACTTGATCCTTTGCATAGTATGGAAAGTTGCTTCTTCTTCCAGGCCAGCAGGATAGCATCTGGTGCCATTCACAGGCTTGTATGATTTGTTCTGGCCACTCAATATTACCTCCTTTTTGAATAATCTAAAGTCAACCAATTGGAGATATCTGTAAAATTATACCTTTACCACACAGCATAACGTAACCCTTCATATTCACAGGTTCTGCCCTTGTCCAAAGAGAAGGTATTATATAGAGACTAACTCATTTGGGGTCATCCTACAGTATGCCTGCCACAGACAGTTACTTCTGTGCACTTGGGCAGTCAAAATATGACCTAGTTCCATTACTTACAAGATTTCAGTGCTCAGCACCTTTGGCCATTTTATTGCACAAGGCTTCTGGTGTGATCTGCTTCCCCAAAAAAAAAAAAAAACTGTGAGTCTTTATCAGTGGGCTTCCATGTGGCTAATACAGGTTGCTCACTTTACCTCCAGAGGCAGGGAGTTATTTCTTCCTGTCTCAGTCTTTACCACAATAATTGATTGATAGTTGTGATAGAAGGGGGTATAATGCCTTTGGCTCTTTTATCTCTTCCTGGGACAACCATAGGTGTGAGCTTTTCTGCAGCCCTGATTCTGTACAACTTGGCTTAATAATGCGCTCTTCTTTAGTTTCCTCCTTTTCTCCAGTTCACTTCCCTATTCTCCAACCAGTTTTCCCTGGTAAAACTTTGTAATAAGCCACTTTCACATCTATTTTTATCTTGGGATTTCCTGGGTATTACTCTTTTAAAACCTATACACTATTTTCCAAATATCGACCAAAGTATGCTGTTTTAACTACAAATTAAATCATATACTTCCCTGCTTAAAATTCTACAGTGACTTTTCATTGCAGTTAGACAAACTTCCATTGTTTTAAAAATGGTCTGCGACCCCACATCAAGACCTGTTGATCCTTGGTATTTACCTCTTAAAGGTAATGCACTCCAGCCACACTGACTCATTCAATTTATTTCTAACTGCACAAAGTTCAGACCCCTGATCTCCACATATCTGGCTTCTTCATATCCAATCTATTAGCATGCCAAATACAATATGCTCCACACCATCCCACTGAATCATCTTCATAGTTCATATCAGTGCATGAAATTATCTTGTTCATTTAGATGTTTACTTGTCTATTATTTTGATTTTCCTACACTCAGACACACACACCCAAGTAGAATAGAAACCTTCACAGACTTGTATATTGCCCTATTGCCTACTTCCTCAAAATACTAAAGAATCTGTAATGAGAAAAAAATGAATGAATGAATGCACAAATAAAAAAAATGGATGGCATTTTCCTATATTCTCTTTTCTATTAGAGAAAATTGTAGAATTTACACCTAAATAACTGTTAAAGATTTTCTGATACTTCTGACCTGAGAAAAATTGGTGCCATACTTCAATCAGGTTAAAATCACAATGAAGTATAATTTTTTCTAATAAATCTGCGAAACAAAATAAAATTATATTATCCACATGCAGGAGGATTTGGGAAAATAGGCATTTAAGTGGCAATAAATAAATATTTGGCTATGCATATCCAAAAACATTTTAATGAAATGTCACATCTTTGATCCAATAATTATTCCTCTAGATATTTAGCCTAACAGTGTGAAAGTATTCCTCTCTTCCCACAACCACTCCAGCATCTGTCCTTGTTCATAATTCTTAATTTTTCCACTCTGATAGGAGTGACGTGGAATCTCAATCAAGTTTTGATTTGCATTTCTCTGATTTCTAGTGATGTAGAGCATTTTCCTCATATATTTATGGACTTTTTGGAATTCCTCCATTGAGAAATTTCTATTTAGTTCCCTAGCCCATTTACAGACTGGATTCTTTGTGGGTTTTGGTGTTCGGTTTTTTAAGTTCTTTGGATATTCTGGATATCAGCCCTCTGTCCATGGTATAGCAGGCAAAGATTTTCTCCCATTTTGTAGGTTCTTTCTTGACACTCTTGACTAATTCTTTAGCTGTGCAGAATCTTTTTAGTTTAATGGCTTCCCATTCATTTACTCTTGGCTTTAATACTTGCACTGTTGCAGTCTTCTTAAGGAAGACAGTGCTGACACCTATGTCGTGTAGTGTTGATCCTATTTTTTTCTTCAAGAAATAGTATAGTTGCTGGTTTATTTTCCAGATCCTTGAACCATTTTGATTTATTCTTGTGCAAGGTGAGAAGTAAGGATCCAATTTCAGTTGTTTACATATGGCTGTTCAGTTTTTCCAGAAGCATTTGTTGATCAGGCTGTCCTTCCACACTATGCTTTTGACCCCTTTATCAAATATCGGATGGTTAAATATTTGATAGTTTGTCTCAGTATCTTCTAGTCAGTTCCATTGGTCTTCATTTCTGTTTTGATACCAATACCATGCTGGGTTTTCATTTGTTTGTTTTTTTTTTTTTAATATAGCCCTATAGTATAATTTCAGGTCAGGAATTGTGACATCTCATGCTTCTCTTTTCTTGGTTAGTAATGTTTTGACTATTCTGGGCCTTCTGTTATTCCATATGAATTTGGGAATTGCTTTTTCTATATCTGTGAAGAATGTCATTGGTATCTTGATGGGGATTGCACTGAAACTAAATAGGGCTTTTGGTAGAATTGAATCTAAATAGGGCTGTCAGTAGAATGGCCATTTTGATTATATTGATTCTGCCTAATCAAAAACATGGAATGTTTTTCCGTATAGTCATATCTTCTGCAAATTTTTTTTAATATTCAATAATTTTCATTGTGCAGGTCTTTTATATCCTTTGTTATATTGATGCCCAAGTATTTTATTCTTTTTGAGGAAATTGTGAACAGGACAGAATTCACTGAAATTGTTGCTGGAGTATAGGAAAACTAATGATTTATGAGTGTTGATCTTATAACCAGCCACTTTGCTAAAATTGTTTATAAGCTCTAGAAGTCTTCTGGTCAAGCTTATCGGGTCTTCTAGGCATAGGATCATGTCATCAGCAAATAGAGACAACTTGACTTCCTCTTTTCCTATTCAAACTCCTATGATTTCATTCTCTTGTCTGATAGCTCTGGCTAGTGTTTCAAGGACTATATTGAAAGAGTGGTGAAAGTGGACATCCTTGTCTCGTTTCTGAATTCAGTGGGAATGCTTTCAGTCTTTCTCTATTAAGCATAATGTTGGCTATGGGTGTGTCATAAAAGGTTCTTACAAATTCAAATAACTTCCTTTGATCCCTACCTTCTCCAGAGTTTTGAGCATAAATGGGTGCTGAATTTTATCACTGGCCTTCTCTGCTTCAATTGAGATGACTACATGATTTTTATTTTTAATTCTGTTTAAGTGATGAATTACACTTATTGATTTGCATATGTTGAAACAGCCCTGCTTTCCTGGAATGAAGCCCTCTTGATCATGATGTATTATCTTTTCGATGTATTTTTGGATCTGAATAGCTAAAATTTTGTTAAGGATTTTTGTGTCTATGTTCATCAGGGAAATTGGTCTGTAGTTTTCTTGATGTGTCTTTGTTAGGTGTTGGTTTCAGTGTTATATTTGCTTCATAAAAAGTGTTTGGGAGGATTCCATCCCTTTCAATAGAAATTATTTTTTAAATTCCCCTCACTTTATTAACATATTTAAACTTCATTTGTTACTTAGAAACATTCTTTCATATTTTTAAAAATAGTAGTCACAAATATTCAAATATCAAATTCTCTGAATGGCAGATAAAATAATGCCCCCACAACACATCATATGCTAATACCCTGAACCTATGATGACATTACTTTCAAAAAAGACATCACATAAGTGATTAAAGAACCTTCTATTGGAAGATCATGCTTAATTACCTGAGTGGACCCAATGTAACCATAAGAGTCTTTGTGAGAAGGAAGTTGGAGGGTCAAAATCAACGAAAGTGATTTTGAAGCTGCAGTGATGGGGGTTCATAAACCAAGGCACCTGGGCAGTTCCTAGAATCTAAAATGTCAAGGGAAAGATTTCCTTAGAGTCTCAGAAAAAATGCAGTCCTGAAGATCCTTCTAGATATCTGACTTGCACAAATGTAAGTTAATAAATATGTTTTAAGCCATTGAACTTGTGGAACTTGTAGTAATTTGTTCTGACAGCATCAGGAAACTAACACATCCTGCCAAATAAAACCTAAGACAAAGTAAGAAAGCATGGTGTTGAGCACTATCTCATGGTTCATAGAAACACAAAGACAAGATTTTTAAAAATCAAGTTATTTTTATGTTTGACTACATATTGTGAGTTTCTTGTGTTAAGGGCTTCCAATACTCATACCCAGGTTTATACAAAGGTAATCTGGGAGTGGCTCAGAAGCATGCCAACACGCCAACAAAAAGTACACTACTATAGTACAAAAAGTACACAAACACCCCATAACACCATCATCCACATCACCAAAGATTCTCCCTTCTAATCTTTCCCCTTCAAGTTTGCTTTTGTACTTCATTTTAATCATTATATTTAGTTTGAATAAAAATGATAAGGGAAACAAATGAGTATAATTTACTCCCAGCCCTGCCAAGTATAAATGGCATTCATTACCTGCTTTTTATAAAACACAAAGTCTTGAGTTTGTGATTTGGTAACATTTGTCTCCAACAGGATATGTAAATTTCATAGTAAGTAGGTAGAAATATTTTTAGTCTACTTCAGAAACATAGTTGTTTAGAAGCATTCTTCTCCTAAACCTATGATCAAGGAGAATTTAGAGAATTTTTTTCTCTTCCTTGGTTCTGAGGAATGTGCAAAAAGAGCATGCTGGCTTGGTAAAGTGGGAGAAAAAGAAAGTATATAGTTCTCATACTTTATGCAAAAAAAAAAAATTCAACTGATTGCACACCAATGGCATAAAAGAAATTCTACCTTTGAGTTGAAGTCAAACATTTTTGAGTGACTGAAAAGTTTCTATATAAAGTGCTATTTAAGAAAAAAAACTAGTTTTTGCTAGTTGTTATTGCTTGTTTTTATAACTTGTGCTTTCATTCTGTATTTAAAATTGTGACAGCTGATGGGGATGTGGTCACAAGTTCTGATTCACATAAAGTATCTTAAATAGCCAAAAAACTCAAGATAGCCATGGTCAGATTAATGAAGTCAATGAACTTGTTTGCTTCCTCCTGTATGTTCCTCTTGATCTAGCTTTTTCTAAGTGGCTCAGGGGCTACAAACTTTTCATCACTCCTTTGTGGTTCTCTTGAACCATGCCATTATGTCACAAAGACTTCTGTGCTTTTACACATAAAAATAATGTGCCTTTTTGTTTTGCTTAGGGTTTGTCATGCAATTTGTCTAAAAATAGTGTCAAGTCTTCCAATAAAGATGAGTTTGTGAGCTCATGAGTATTAGTCTTCTACTTCAAAAACAAGGTATATGAAAATTAAAATTAAAAGAATTAACACTGCCCCAGAACAAGTCAGCATCTCTGTGGCTCTGAAGAGGAATCTCATGGAGAATTAAGCTGAGAATATAACAGATCTACTTCATTTGAGTTCAGAATCTGACAAAGTTGAGTCCTGAAAGTTGTTCCATACATGAAAAAATCTGATGTTAGAAAAAGTGTGAAGAACAATTATCCTGCCTCTTTTTCTGATTTTAAAGAAAATAAATTCAATGCATCACCTTTTAGTATGTGATTATCTATTTAGTTCATTAGACTCCGTTTTATTCCCCTTGACTGCCTTAACAAAATACCAGACTGGGTGACATAACGAACATCTATTTTCTCACAGTTCTGGAGGACTGACATTCAAAATTAAACGCCCATGGACTGGTTTCTGGTAAGGCCCTTGGCGTGGCTTGTAGATGGCCATCTTTTTTATGTGTTTTCATGTCAGTTCTACCACATGAGTGTGCAGAGAGAGGGGTCGGGAGACAGTGTGAGTTTTTCTGGTGCTCTCTTTCCTCATAAGGACACCATTCCTATTAGATTAACCTTAATTACCTTCTTAAAAGAACTATCTTCAAAGTGCTTTCACTTTGGGGGTTAGAACTTCAACATGTGAATTTGAAGGGGGCATAATTCCATATTTGAAAGATGCCATTCAACAAATACATTTAGAAACATCGCATTGATTTCTATCCAGTGGATATATTTTAGCATGAAAAAGTGATCAATTTCAACAAATAAGTTTTTTTCATCTACTTATTTGAAAATTATATTGAGATAGAAAATTGCACTATTAGATTAGTATGAGATTAAAATATTTTCAAGGACATTGTAGTAAAGTAACAAAATAGAGAATACATAGAAATAAGTAAAACTAAACTGGTATCAGCCAGCAAATTAAAATTAAAGAATATTAACAGAGATAAGGAAGATAAATTCATTAGAAAGATGTAACAATTTTCAAGTTAAATGATTCTAATACTAAAATGGCAAAACATATGAAGCACATATTTTCAGAACTACAAGGGGAAAATATGGCATTTTTATCTTTATTGTAGTAGATTTTTGATACACATCTTTTTATCAGAAGTTGATACATTAAATAACAGAAATAAAGTAGAATTTGACAAGTACGTTAACATGCTTTACCAATAAAGTATATAGGGGATTTTTTCCAAAAACATAATAATGAAAAATGAGCTTCATCATGCTTTTATATACTCTCCAAAGCCTTGCATCTAGACTCAGATCCTAAAATAATGAAATATAGTTCTATTGTGCCTTAGCTATAATATGAAATCTACCATCAGTCATTGTTTTCTGTTTCATAATTCTTCAAAAGTGATAAAAATGCTACTGTTAAGAACTGTATATAAATTTAACAGCATATTTAAAAGTATAAATGGAACATTAATATAGAGAAAGAGTACTCAGATATTAAAATTTCATAGTTCATCTAGATGCTGATGAAGTTGTTACTATCAAAATATATTTTTCTAAAAAGCAAATAAAATTCCAATGCAGCTCAACAGCAGCATGTAAAAATGAAACAGAAGCAAAGTACATGCCATGGCACTATAGTTATTCAAATTTAGTTAAGAAAAGAACAATTTTTATTTGGTAGTAATATTGAGTGCATTTAGAGAGAAAACAATTTATACATCACTATGAGGCAGTGCATTCTAGCAATAGACAATTGCTCCCTTTGTTTTTAGACATTTTCCAAAGATATTAGGGAGATATTGCTTTATATTGATGAAATATCATCTCTGGTACTGCATCAACAGAAAATGCTCCTGGTAATGCTCTAAATGATGCACAAGACAGCATATTTATTGGTTATAAAAGTATGTCTGTGGGATTAACTTTACAACCTTAATGGAGCAATAATTTTGAGGCTGTTGAAACCTAAAAAATAATTCATGGTTAAAGCCAGGTTAAATTTACAAATGATATTGAGAACTACTGGCAAATTTCCCAAGCCATTACTGTTTGGAGATCTTGAATGTTTTTTCCTAACACTTGTAGTAAAAGAAATGCAAAAATATATGGTGCCAAATTAGCTTGTTTCGTATCTGCTTTTCAAACAAATCAGTATGTTTGGATATAGGATTCATGTACACAGCTAAGAAAAGGACAGTAGCTTGCAGCTTGCACATTAAGATTTAATTGATCAATAACAGTATATACAAACCCTCATGATTCCTTAATGGTACACATTTAGCACTATAGTTTCCAAATAGCAAGGACTTTACTTGACTATGCATTTCCTTCTTCACTTACCTCAGTTTCTCCATAATTTTCAAGTCTTTCAGTGGGGAAGTTTTTAAACTTTGAACCGTGTAGCTGGGACTGCTGTATTGTACTACCTGAAGAAACTCAAAGAAAACATATTTCCTATAAGTCAAGACCATGCAACATGATCAGTCTGACTGACAGAGAGAAAAATAAATGGTTATTTTTTTTTTCAAAGAGAGAGGGACAGTGAGAGAAAGAGAGACACAGAGAGAAAGAATCAATTTTATTTATGTTTTCATTTGGCTTTCATTGCTCAGACACATCGTTGTGTATATGGTGCTGGGGTATGAACCCATGTCCCTGCACTAGCAAGGCAAGCTACAAAACTGCTGAGCCATAGCTCCAGCCCAGATAAATGGATATTTTTAAGCTGTGGAAACAGCCATCCCAAGTAATAATTTGTGTTAATAAAAAACAAAAGATAAATGGATATTGAGAGGACATCTAGATATTCCTGCCTCAATGACCCCTAATCTAATTTTACTAATGTTTAATTTTTTCTTCATTATTCTCATGTTTCACAAAGAGTATTTAAAAAAAAATAAGGTCCAAAGGGATAATTAAATGTTGCCAGTCACCCAAATTGGAAAAAATCATTTGTAAAACCAAGGAGATTTTTCTATACATTTTCGGAGAATCTATCTTAGAAACTTCCCAAGGAAGAAGAGGAGAATATGTTAGATTAGCAGAAGGGTCCCTTCCCAGCAGTTCCTTTCACATTGTAGTGAATGTGAAACTTGTGGAGGTTTAGATCCAAACACTGAAGTTGGAATTTAAGGCACCTGAGACTCAGATATACAGCAGAGACCTGCATCTCTCCAGCAACAGCGGAAAATCTCAAAAACCCATTGATAGAGTTCCAACGATCAGCCAAGCCTAAATTCCAAATACTGGAACTTCTATTTTCAAACACTGTACCCTCCCCACACACGCTATGGGATACACAATTTGTCAGCATTCCACAGCCTACCCCACCCTATCCAAGACAAGGGAGGTTGATGGCTACTACAACCAGATTTGGTTCCTAACCATGACACCTGGCAGCTCAGTGAGGAACACAAAGACTTTGCCCCAAACAACCCCTAGTCCAAAGGTGACAAAGCCCAAAAATGAATACTAAAATTGAAAATCCAAACTTGCCAACAGTTTTGACCACCTTAGCAGAAATAAGCCCCTTATTTTTCATTAATTATTTTATCTATTTTTCCATATCCTATTTTTTTCTGTTTTAATAATTTTACAAATTTAATTGGACTTAAATTTCATTTCATTATATTTTTTTCACTTTTTTCCATTCTATGTGTGTGAGTGGTTGTATGTGTGTCCACATGTGAGTATGGTTTCACAGTGTGAATTGGTTCAAATATATATATTTATATAGATATATTTAATAATAATTTACATATACATATATAATTTTACTTTTACTTTAATTGCTTTCTTCTTTACCTGTTTATTATTAAATCTTTGATTAAGCTGTGGTAAAATTTCAATAGCATTTGAACTGTTTTGATCTTACATGTTTTATTTTTTCATTCCTTAGTTTTGTCTCTCTTGTGGCCCCTTCTTCACTCTTCACCATTAATGAGCAAGTTTTACTGATCCCTCTTCCTCTCTTTTATTATTTTATTAATTTTAGTTATTATTTACTACTCCTTTTCAGCTATCATCTGCTACCTAGCACTGGTCTCTCTTTTGTTCAATTTCAAATATTTCAAATTGTTCTCTTTTCTTCCTACCCTATTTTCTCTTCACTTAAGAAACCATAATCTCACTATCTGACAGAATTATATAGCTTGTGTAATTCTTAGCTAATTCATGTTATGATAATTAATACAGTGTATTGTCGGGGTTTCCGGGACCCCGGCATGGGAAGGGCCTAACCCAAAAGAGAGAGCAACAAGATGGCGGCTGGCAGCCTGCCAAAGGGAGTGCCTTATTGAAGTGTTGCAAACACACCCTGTATGCCCAGAGCGTGATCTGTGTGCTGATTGGAGTAGCCCTGCGTGCTTGGCGCGTGTTCCCTCACATGATGTATGATCTGCTTGCTAATTGGTGGAGGTTGTAGATATCTATGAGGGGGCTGAGGTTGGAGGAGAAAAAAAATAAAGAAGCAACTGAAGCACCAGAGCTGTTGTCGTGTCTCTCTGCGGGCAGGGGGCGCGACAAATGGTGCCGAAACCCGGGACCTAGGGAAGAAAAAGGAAAAGAAAAGGTAAGTAGGCAGCCTAGTTCGCGGTACAGCAACAATCGGAGTACGCGGAAGGCGGCTCCACGTAAAGTGAAAGTGACTGGTAAAGACTGGTCACCAAGATTGAAAGCGGCCATTCTGTGTCGGCTGCCAAGTTGCAGTAGGAAATAATTCTAATAATAAAGTATGGGTTCAGATTTATCTAGAGTGAGGATGGAGTGACCTTTGCGGGAGCTCTTGAAGGCTAATGGAACACGTTGAAAACAGCAACTGCCAGGGCCTTCTTAAGACAGTGGAAAAACATGCTCCATGGTTTTTAGATGAAGGCCTAATTAATGTGCCTCAGTGGGACCATTTGGGAGTAGATTTGAAGCATGCTGACACCGACTTGGGACTTACCTTCAGGTACATTAGCAGTGTGGGCTTTGGTGAAGTCCTGTTTAACGTCCCATCTAGGAAAATTCAAAGGACCTTTGGAGGAAGGAGGTGAAGTTTGGGAGGAGGTTAAAGAGCTACGGTCTCGCAGTGCAGTTTCCTCCTCAGACGAGGATGAAGAAGAGGGACTATCCGTAAGGGAGTTACAACGGGCGGTCTGTCACCTAAAAGCAGACGGACCACACCCTAGTTGTGCTAAGATGGAGGACGAGCTGCCGCTTCCTGTTTTTCCCTCCTTTGGTTATGATCGCCCTCCCCCGACGGCACCGCCTGACTATGGCCTGGCCGCCACCCGTGTCTATGCTCTCAATCCTGTTATAGGGAGGTCAATTTAGGTAATACATATGAAGGTTGTTTCCCAGTATTTGAGGATCCTAATAACAATAACAACTGTTTTCATCAACCTCTTGACTTTAAGACTGTAAAAGCTCTTAAGGAAGCAGTGATGGCATATGGTCCTCAAGCTCCTTTTACTATGGCCCTGGTGGAGACTTTTGGCCAGCAGAATCTTATACCGAGAGATTGGGAAGGAGTGGCTAGAGTGACGTTATCTGGAGGACAATACCTGTCATGGAAAGCCTCCAATCAAGAATTTTGCCTAGATACAATTAGACGGAATACTGCTGCAGGTAATCCCCAATGGAATTTAGACATGCTTACTGGGCAGGGCCTCTATGATGATATAGCTGCCCAGATTGCTTATCTACCTGCTGTATATCTACAGGTAGGAGCAGCAGCCACTCGAGCATGGCGCACCCTCCAAGGAGCAGGTGACCTGCAAGGGCAATTATCTAAGGTTATTCAGGGAGGTAATGAACCTTATGCAGATTTTGTTGATCGCCTTATTCAGACAGCTTCAAGAGTGTTTGGAGACATACAACAGGCTATGCCACTGGTTAAAGAGTTGGCCTATGAACAGGCCAACAAGTGGTGTAAAGATGCTATACGGCCTTGGAAAAATAAAGACTTGGTGACATATTAAAATCTGCAGAGATATAAATGATGCCACTATTCAAGGTAATGTGATGGCCAATGCACTGCTGCAGGGATTAGGAAAGCAACCACAAAAGCAGTTGTCTTCTGGTGGATGTTTCGTCTGTGGGCAACAAGGTCATAAGAAGGCTGACTGCCCAAATAAGCCTCAGCCAGTTGGAAAAAAAACCAGGATTGTGCCCTCTGTGCAGAAAGGGTAACCACTGGGCGAATGAATGCTGATCGGTCAAGGATAAGAAAGGGAGCTGGCTGGGACAGAATCCCGCTTTGGGACAGGAAGGCGGGTCAAAAAACGGGTGACAGGGCCCAACCCGGGGCCTGAAACAAATATACGGGGTAATTCAGCAGATGCCTAAGGAATTTTATCCTCCCACTCAGAAGGGAACAAGAGAAGGGCAACCACAGGGAGTGCAGGGTTGGACGTTTGCGCCACCTCCTGGTTGGTCTTAACACCAGACATGGGGGTGCAGGTGGTGGAGTCCGATTAGACAGGAAGGATTCTACCCAATACTGTGGGACTTCTTATAGGTAGGAGTTCTACTACCTTAACTGGATTGATAGTGCATCCAGGTGTGATTGATTTGGATTATGAAGGAGTGGTCTGTATTATGGTATCATCACCGCGGGGAATTTCAGTTATTTCCCCGGGGGACCAGATTGCTCAACTATTAATTTTGCCTAGTCTACATAACAAATGGCCTTGTAATGCAGTCATACGAGGTAATGGAGGGTTTGGGGCTTCTGGGAGTCCGTTGGCTTGCCTCACTATGACCATGGAGAAACGCCCTATGTTATCTTTGACTGTTGGGGGAAGAAGGTTCCATGGTATTCTGGACACCGGAGCTGATAGAAGTATTATCTCTCAACACGATTGGCCTAAGGATTGGAACCTTATGAAGGCAGATCAAACATTACGTGGGCTGGGGGTTGCAGCTAGCCCAGACCAAAGTTCCCGCTCTTTGTCGTGGAAGGATGACGAAGGCCATTTGGGCGTTTTTCAGCCTTATGTTTGTAATGTTCCAGTTTGTTTATGGGGTAGGGATGTATTAGAAGACATGAATATCAAACTCACAACAGACCCAGTTAATCAGAATAGCCCATCTGTAAACATCAGGAAAGGTATGGGTTTTATGCCTGGTCAGGGCCTAGGAAAAGATGAACAAGAGGACCCTGAGCCATTGCTGCTTCCATTTCCTCGAGGAAGGGAAGGTTTGGGTTTTTCTTAGGGGCCACTGGGAGATTTACCATTCCTATTAACTGGAAGGATGACAAGCCTCGATGGGTTCGTCAGTGGCCCCTTTCACAAGAGAAATTAGAGGCAGCCCGAGAATTAGTGCAAGAACAACTCTTGGCAGGACATCAGCAATGTTCCACGTCACCATGGAACTCCCCTCTCTTTGTTATTAAAAAGAAATCTGGAAAATGGAGGTTACTACATGACCGTAGGGCCATAAATGATCAAATGCAGATCATGGGGCCAGTGCAGCGTGGTCTCCCAGTTATGACAGCGTTACCAAAAAATTGGCCCACAGTCATAATTGATATTAAGGATTGTTTTTTTTCCATTCCTCTCGCTGCTCAGGATACACCCAGATTTGCCTTTACTTTACCTTCATTGAATCATACTAGACCTGATCAATGCTATGAGTGGGTAGTACTTCCTCAGGGTGTGGCCAACAGTCCCACTATGTGTCAGATTTATGTAGATCGTGCCCTATGACCCGCACGGACTAAATTTCCAGGGTTACTTATATTGCATTATGTTGATGACATTTTACTGTGTGCTGAAAATGAGAAGTTGGTGAAAGGCGCCCTCAGCTTTGTTATCACTACCCTGAAAGAGTGGGGACTCTTTATTGCTCCTGAAAAGGTGCAACTGGGTGAAATTAAGGAATATTTGGGAGCTAAATTATCCCCCACCGCAGTGACACCCATGAAGCTGTCCATACGAAGAGATAATCTTAGGAACCTAAATGATTTTCAGAGCTTATTAGAAGACATTAACTGGGTCCAACCCTTTTTGAAGATCCCCACAGGAAAACTCAAGCCTTTGTTTGATATTCTAAAAAGCGATGTGACCTAAATTCCCCCAGAACATTGACCCCGCAAGCAGTTGCCGCTTTGGAATTGGTGCAAGAGGCTTTGGGTGCGAATCAACTGTCTCGGTGTGACTTGAGCTTTCCATTACTCCTACTGGTTATTCCAGATGCTTTTGCTCCTTATGGGGTGTTATGGCAAGGAGGGCCGCTGCTTATTGTTAACTTACCCAGTTCTCCCAAAAAGGTGTTACAGCCTTACCCTAAAGCAATAGCTCAGATCATCTCTAAGGGTTTAGAACAGTGTTTGACTACTTTTGGGGAAGATCCTCAGTATATCATTACTCCCTACACCGCTGAGCAGTTCTTACATCTGATTAATAATAGTTCTTCATGGTCTGTTTTGCACTGTTCTACCACAGCCGTTTTTGACAATCATTATCCATCTCACCCTTGGGTTCAATTTTGCAGGGAAACTCCTCTTATATTCCCTAAAGTCACAAAATTAGCTCCTATACAAGGTGCAAAAGTGGTCTTTACTGATGATTCCAAATCTGGCACCGGATCTGTAGTCATTAATGATGAGGTTTTTCCCGTAATAATCAACAGTACTTCTCCCCAAGCTACAGAGTTGGCCGCTGTGGTGTTGGCGTTCAACATCTTAGCAGAAGAACCCTTCAATTTGCTATCAGATAGTCACTATGTGGTGTGGGCTATGCAAGTATTGGAAACAGTCCCCTATATTCCTGATACTTCCACTGTTGCTCCCTATTTTCAGACATTGCAAGCACTTATCCGAGCCTGCTCAAAACTTTTTTTCATTGCTCATATCCGAGCTCATATGGATCTTCCTGGCCCATTGACTGCAGGTAATGCTAGGGCAGATAAAGGGACTAAGGAGGTGTTTGCATTTTCAGCCGTTGAACAAGCACGCCTGTTCCATCAGCAGTTTCATGTTAACTCTGCTACCTTAGCTCGGAGGTTTAATATTAGTAAGGGCGATGCTCGGGAGATGGTTAAGAACTGCCAACATTGTGCACCTTTGCTCCCGGTTCCTTCCCTTGGAGTCAACCCTCGGGGTCTCCAGCCTAATCATCTATGGCAAATGGATGTTACCCATATCCCTGAATTTGGCAATCTGAGATTTGTGCATGTCTCTATAGACACCTATTCTGGGGTGTTGATGGCCACCCCCCTTTTGGGGTAACGGACTACACATGCCATTCAACACTGCCTTCAGGCCTTTGGTGCATGGGGTATACCGAAAATCATTAAGACAGACAATGGACCAGCCTATACTGCTAAAAGTTTTGCAGAATTTTTGTATACTTTTGGTATTCAGCATATCACTGGGATACCTTACAACCCCCAAGGACAAGTTATTATAGAACGAGGACATCTGTCGCTCAAAAATTTTCTTTTAAAACAAAAAGGGGGAATTGGGACATCGTTTAGATCTCCCAAGGATAAACTGAATGTAGTCCTATTCACTTTAAATTTTTTAAATTTGGACAAGGATGGTCGCTCTGCTGCTGAGCGCCATGCTTCCCCTACTCAGAAGCTCAGTCATTATGTGAAA
>PVKS010030072.1:0-24740 GCA_004027875.1 Aplodontia rufa | reverse complement strand
CTGGTCATTGCAACTGTCCCCAGGAGTGCCCCCCCCCAATTACCCTCCCTTATCCCTCCCTTCCCCTTCCCGTTATAACTCTAAAAATAGTATTAACTTGTAAAGCATTACATCTTATCTGAATTTAACTCATGTTTCTAGACCAACTTTCTCATTGTCCAGGGTCTAGTCCCCACCTCCACAGATGAGTGGAGACAATCGACCCTTAGATCTCGGGGTTAAGCTGATTTTACTCATCATGATCTCTTCCATAACCATCCATTTACCCTCGAAGGCTGCGATGTCATTGTTTCTAATTGCTGTGTAATATTCCATGGTATAAATGTACCACAGTTTTTGGATCCATTCTTCCAGTGAGGGACATCTGGGTTGTTTCCATAGCCTAGCAATAGTAAATTGTGCTGCTATGAACACAGATATTGCTATGTCACTATAATGTGCTGATTCTAAGTCCCCTGGAAAGATACCCAGGAGTGGAATAGCAGGGTCATATGGTGGACTCATCCCTAGTTTTTTGAAGATTCTCCACATTGTTTTCCAGAGGGGCTGTACCAGTCTGCAGCTCCACCAACAGTGTGTTAGTGTGCCTATTTCTCCACAGCCCCTCCAGCATCTATTATTGTTTATTTTCTTCATCTTTGCCATTCTGACTGGTGTAAGGTGATACCTTAATGTGGTTTTCATTTGCATTTCTCTGATTACTAATGATTTAGAGCACTTTCTCATGTATTCATTGGCTTGATCAATGTTCTCTGGTGAGAAGTCTCTATTTAGCTCTTTGGCCCATTTATCAATTGGGCTGTTGGTGTTTTTGTGGCTGACATTTTTGAGTATCTTATAGATTCTGGATATGAGACCCTTGTCTGAGGAATCAAAGTCCATGATTCTCTCCATTTCAGTAGGAAACCTCTTGACTCTTTTGATTGTTTCCTTGGCAGTATATTTTACTTTTAATGAATTATTACTTATTCATTAATTTTGAGGGTTGTATCTTAAAAATTATCACCAAACACAAGGACATGTAGATTTCTCCTGCATATCATGTAGGATTTTATATTTCATTATATTACCTGTGGGTCTATGATTTTCTGAGATAATTTTTGTGGGGGATACAAGGTCTCTATCCAGTTTAATTTTACTGCATGTGGAGATTTAACATTTGTTCCAGTACTATATATTGAAAAGGCTGTCCTTTCTCCATTGAATTGTCTTTACTTTTTTGACAAAGGTGAGTTAAGTATATTTGTGTAGGGCTCTTTATTTTATTCCATTGATCCATGTATCTGTTCTTTTATCATTACAATGGTTACCTACTATAGGCATATAATAAATCTTGGAGTTGGCTAGTGCCGGTCCTGTTCTTCCTCTTCAAAATGGTGTCGGATATTCTAGTTTTCTTTTTCTCCTCCATTTAAACTTTAGAATAGTTTGTCAAAATGCACAAGCTTATGGCTGGTATTTTGATTGAGATTGTATTGTATCTATAGGTCATATCAGGAACAATTGACATCTTAATGATATTGCTTTGTCTTATAGCAAAAATATGGGATATCTATTTATTTAATTTTTCTTTGATTTAGTTTTATCAGAGTTTTCTTCGTATCTAAATTTTACATTTTTGTTAGGTTTATAATTTAATATTCATATGTTCATATGAATGTAAATGGTATTGTTTTAACTTGAAATAATTGTTCCTTGCTGTATATAGTGAGGAAATTGTCTTTCATATGTTAACCTTCTTTCTGCAGTCTTGCTATAGTCACTTTTAATTCCAAAAGTTTTTTTTGTCAGTTCTTTTTAATTCTCTACATCAATAATAATGTCATCTGTAGACAAAGACAGTTTTCTTTTTTTAACCTATACATTTTCTTTTCTTTTTGGGTCTTGGTTCATCAACTAGGACTTCCAGTGTGATGCTGAAAAATATTTTTGAGAGAAAATATCCTTGCTTTGTTTCTTAGTGAGTTAGCTTCTAGCTTTTCACTAATATGACATTAGTTGTGTGATTTTATAGATGTTCTTTATTTATTGAGGAAATTTCCCTCAATTTCTACTTTACTGCACATTTTTATCAAGAATGTGTTGGTTCATTGTGCATTTTTATACTGTGAATTTACTAATAAATGTTTTCAGTACTCTTACAATTTTAAGATTATAATATGTATGCAATTATAATTTATATATGCAATTGTATGGGGAGAGTAGTAAAAAATAAACAGATTTATTTACAACTATTAGAGAAAAGAAAATATTCTTGCTTTTGGAGCATATATTTTGTTCCAAAAGCTGGAGTGAGAAAATATGGTTATACAGGAAAGGGGACCAAAAAAAAAAAGCTTTAGATGTTTAATTTGTATTAAGCACATATTAAGATAATAATGGCAATGATACTCCCATCACCCGATTCCCATCAAAACTATTAATCACTTGTTCTAAGTGCTTTTTCACTTGGCAAAGATAGCTTAGCAGATTCCAGTGGAAATGGATAGCACATCCTCTACTTAATCACATGAAATATTTAAGGAAAAGAGACAGTTTCACCTATAGTCAAGTTGTTCATTGACATCTTGAATTATTTCTAGGATGTATGAGCTTTTTAACTTTATAATCACACTTGGCTCTAATTATTATAATATACATTCAAGAATGTTTAACCTTTCTGTTTAAATCTCTTCCGAAGTCTTAGAAAAAGATAATAAAAATTTCAAATTCCGTACTGGAAAAAGAAAAATTGAAGTAACATATTTTCTAACTTTCACTTTGTTTTCACTTAGCTACTCCCTTTCTCCTGCTCTTAGCCATCTTTGCCCTTAGGTGGCAATCCTGACTTCTGGGGTTCCTGGCTCTTTTTCCTGCTTTTCCTAGTTCTGACTTTGTATCCCTGTTTCAGCTGCTGGATCAAGGGTTTCATCTGTCTCAGCTGCATGCAGAGCCGACCCCTCCCCTTGGTTGTATCTTGAATGAAGGGCTTAGAAACTGATTCCCTGTATTTCTAGTACTTTAGGCTATAGAAGTGGCCCCAGTAGCATCCCGCCTTGCTTTTCAGTTCCCCTTCTTCCTAAGATTCCCAGATTGGAATATCATGTTTTCGCACTTAATGCCTCATTGCCATGTTACCTATCCACCTCTTGTGACTTCTGCATTACTTGAACAATTTTGATTCCTGACTCACTATCACTCTCTCCAGCACTATTCCTAACACAGTACCTTACCATTTAAGTGTTCATTTGGTTTCTTATATCCACTTTTCAAATGATCATATCTTCCATTCCTTGTTGACTACTCAATCTCATTGTCATTAAACCTTGTCCTTGACATTATGATAACTGTTAACTTAGAACTTCAATCACTTCAATAAAGATGACATAACAATTTGGGCTAGGATCCAAGACTACCTGTGTCAATATAACCGAGTTGCTCATTTCTGGACACTATTTCAATATAGTCTTTCTACCCACTTTCATTAATCTCACAATTCTTCAGAAAAATTAAATCCAATTATCATATTAAAATTTACTGTCCATAACCGCTTGTCTACACTCCAGCTTAAATTCCATGATTAGTCGTGATCACTTCCTTGTAAGACCCTTAGCATCCCAGACCCTCTTTTTGCCATCATACTTATTTGGAAAAACAATACTTGTCAAATCTAACCCTTCCCTCAGTGTCTACATGCTGGCAGCTGGACACAACTGGAGAGAAATCTTCATAGGGAAAAATCATTTTGAATTGAATTCTTACTATTGCCTGTCATACAGTTTTAATTGACTAAATTTATTCCCATTTCCACAATCCTCTTTTCAACCTTTGCATCTCTCTTCAGACCATAAACATCCTTCTAAGTTCATGACTTTTCATTTCACTAAGAAATTTGAAGCAATCAAAGAAAAATTTCCTTAAGCTTTTGTACAAAATTCAGTCATTGATTTATATCAGTATATAATGACATTATTTCTTCCATTCAAAACCAAACAAACTAACAAATAAGCCTCTCTTATTCCCCATTGTTTC
Source organism: Aplodontia rufa (assembly GCA_004027875.1). Taxonomy (NCBI): domain Eukaryota; kingdom Metazoa; phylum Chordata; class Mammalia; order Rodentia; family Aplodontiidae; genus Aplodontia; species Aplodontia rufa. The sequence continues at coordinate 20,729 of PVKS010030072.1, read as the reverse complement.
AAGCTACCATCCCTTTGTCCTGCTCCTTTAAAAAACTGTTGGCTTATTTGAAGTGTAATATATATTTGTTAGCTGTAATTTCTATTCTTATTTAAACCCATTCCAGTTAGATTTATAAATTCAATGTTCTTCAAAAATTCTCCATGTTTCAAAAATCAGGGGTTGAGTTTTTTTAGAATTTGTCTTATGTGTCAGCATCATTTGGACAATTATTCACTCTCTCCTTGAAATACATTCAAAATTTATCTTCCAGGGCAATGCATCACCCTGGTTTCCTCCATTCTTTACTGGCTATTTTTTTCTTGCCTTCTATTTTGAATCTTTTTCATATCCCTGAACATCTATATCTTTGAAGAGCTTGTCCAGCCTCATGGATTTAAATATCATGTAAAATTGATGAGTACCAAATGTAGATCTTTAACTAGCACTTTGTTCTGGACTCTAGATTCCTGCATCTAAATTTTGATTGGACATCCTCACTTGGATGTACAACAGATATCTTAAATTTACGATAGCCCCGGCTAAACTTCTCCTCATCCCCAACCAAACTTGTTTACTTCACAATCTTTGAAATTTCAGAATCATACTTAACTTTTCCCACTTTTCTACTACATATTCAGCTAGCTAGTAAATCTTCTTGGCTTGTATTCAAAACATAGCCACAGTTTGAGCATGTTATTGCTACCACTTAGTCCCAATCAAAGGGTTTCTCTTATCTGGGTTATTGGAATAGTCTAACTAGCTTTCCTGCTATTACACACATCCAGCATACATGTTGATACAGTGGCCACAGTGATATTGATAAAACAGTGTCACTCATTTGTCTATTCTGAGCAAAACTCTCTATTTTACTCGGAAGAGAAGCAAATATTTTATGAAGTCTACATGATCTTTTCCCCTTAAGTTCTGACTGCACCTTCTATTACTCTCTCTACTGTTCATTTTGTTCCAGTTATGTTAGATTTCTTGGTGTTTTACGAATATTCCTGATATGTACCCACCTGAAGAAATGTGTATGCTATTCTCATTTTTAGGAATGTGATTCCTCCAGATACAGGCTCATTCTCTTACTGCCATGACATCTTGGTTTAACATTGCTTTCTTAGGCCTTCCTGACCATAGTGTTATCTCTGCACCCTTACCATTTCCCTTGGTTTAGTTTTATCTACTTAGTTTACTATGTGTTTCCGTGTACTAAAATGATTTTGGTTTCCCTGCACCAAAGTAAGGTTTTTGTTTTCTTATTGTTGTTCACCGCTCTAATCCCAGAATCCAGAACATCGCCTAATACATGGTAGGGATTCGGTTAATATTTGTGCAATTGTGCAATGCATAAATGCATTGAAACTAATGTTTCCAAATTCCATTCTTATGAGAACATAGGCACATTTTCCCGCAGTCTAAATTCATCTATATTCGTATATGTGTATATATGTAATGTGCAAATATATGTATACTCTCACACACACACACATACACACACAAACACATATTTGTGGTATTGGGGATTGAACTTAGGGTCTTGCATGTGCTAACCAAGTATTTTACCACTGAGCTACATCCCCATCCCTTTTTTGTTTTATTTTATTTTTGACAGTCTCCTTAAGTTGCCATGGCTGGCATAGAATTTGTGATCCTCCTGCCTCAGTCTCTTGGGTAGCTGGGATTACAGGCATGCATCACCAAGCCTGCATTCTTGTATATTTTAGTTTGTTCATTGCTTTTGGCTTCTTTCCTCAAAATATGTAAATTAGCTAAATATTACTTTGATTATTCACTATACTTTCAGTAAGGGAACTTTGTGTTTCCTCTGAAATTTGGATCATGATACCTCATTTTTAATGAGAGGCCACAAATCAGAACATTGATTAGCACTTTTCTCTACATTTTCATTGATTATGTGAGCCAACTTCAGAAAAGCAGGAATAAAATGATTTTCATGCCAAAGCCCGTAGATCATAGGATTGCTTTCAACAAAATACTGTGAAATTTTGCACATAGTGAAAGGATAAAAGTTTTACATCCTATAAGAAATATTAAAGTAAATGCTTTTGGGAAGAATTATTTCAGGCATTTCCAATGGACATTTTTATGAGGCACTGTTGATGAAGGTTTCAAAGTATCCTATGGAGTGGTTTCATTTCCTATAACATTTTTTCTTTTAAAAGTAGTAAATAGCTATGATAATTCTTATTTCGTATGCCTGTCATATGCAAAAAGGAATAATTCATCTTGTTTTCATTATTAAATATCAGTGTGGAATACTGAAAGACTAGATGTAACAACTCTGTCAAAGTCTTGCTGCTGCCGGACAGTAATTTGTCTGTGAGTGATGGCCAGATCTAACAAAAATGTTTAATGGTTATACCCAGCTTCCACAAGAACTTGCCTTCCTCTCCTATTTTGCTTTTCTTTTCTCTCTCTAAAACAAATCTCTAGTGTTCCCATGAGTGCAAGTAAAATGATTTAAGGTAGCGCATGGACAGATATATTAAAAATTAATCAGCACACTTATTGTGTATAAAAAATGATAAATACTAGCAGAAGTGCTATGCAACAAATGTCAAAAAGGTGATCAACAAAATAAGTGACATTAAAAAATCCTTGTTGTGGGATTAGATCACCAACTAATACCCAAATATTATTTGGCTACAGAATAATAAATGAGATCACTTAAACAAAGCAAGAGGTTACCTGATGTTCTGTATCCAAAGAGAACACTTTAGTAAAGTGCCCAGGCCCTCATGAATGAGCAAAATAGCAATAATGATCAATATAAGCATTAGACAGTACTGAAATTTAAGATACACAGTGTTGTACTATTCCAGCCGGCTATTTAGCCTCTTCTGATAACACTACACAGACTAAAGTTATTGGCATTTCTCTCTCCTTACAGTTAAATTTCAAGTAAAAACAATGTATTTTCCTCCTTTTCTCCTCATTATTAAATCTTCCCTGTATAGTGGAAGTATTTTAAGTAGAACTTAATTATTTTGCCTCTTTGGGTATTTTATAGTAATCATGTTTTCTAAATTAGCACATTAGAGCAGCACACCCTCAGTTTGTTTACTTTAACATTGAAGTTTACATTGTTTCTTTTAGTTTTCTGCTGAGAACACTTAACTTGATGAAGCAGGAAGAAAAAAGTGATAGAGACCAGTTTTGGTTCAATGCTGTCTCTGCAATTTACTATCTACTTGACTCTGAGAAAATTATACCATCTCTCAGAGAATTAGTTTTATGATCTTTAATTTAAAAAAGAATACTTCATAATGAATTTATTGAGATAATTATGTAAAAATAGCATCAAAGTATTTTATTAAGTCCACAGAAATGTTTTAATGTAAACACACTTTGGTAAGTATAAAAATAGTTAATTTTTAGCTCAGCACAGAGTTTTATGGTTTCCTTCCTTTAATTTTATGGTTGCTGAACTGCATATAATTATTAGGAAAAGTATGTTTCTTAAGATGCCTAGCCAAATATGTGTACTGCGTCCCACTTATTTTCATGAAAAAATTCTAAGTTATTTCTAATACAAAATTCTCTTCTGTATTTACTTGTTTTGGTTTATGAGAACAGATAAGGAAATCACAATGGCATAAAATCAGAATTATAATACTGGTGCTTACCTGTAGAACATTTAGTAATTTATTTTTATTTGCATGTCAGTATATAGGATCTGGGGAACAACACACTGTGCACAAATCTATAGCGTCAGTCTGTTTTTGAGAACTCTAAGACAGATTCTTATCTTATGATTAGTGAGAATATCAATAAATGGCCTAAACAAACAAAAAATAGTGGGACAAACCCTCAAAACCCAACAAATAGGTGCTGCAATACCCAAATTTAGAAAAAAAAATCACATTAAAATAAGACTGTCAGTCTGGATTGGCAAGCATTCAAAGGACAAATATTAAGGCAGTTTGGCAAGGGGGTGAATAAATATGAACTCTCTTGAAACAGTTTAGATAAAATAGTTATTCTGAAATAATTTTGGCAATAGAATATCAATGTTGTTCATAGTTGGACCACACTATTCCTTTCATATGTGTCTTAGAAATCTTTTTTTGTCTCTTTGAAGGAAAATATGGAAGTATATTCACTTGGATATTAATCATGAAATCAAAGAATTGTCTAATTCTTTTATTAGAGCATTGTACCTGTATGTAGTAGCTGGGTTCATTTTGACAAAATCATACATGCATGGAATTTGATTTCAGTTCTCATCTCCTCTCTTTCTGCCACCATTTCCCTCCTTCTATTCTCCTTCCCCTGCTATACTGGAAATCAAATAATTTTTAACTAATTTTATATACATTTGAAAAGGAGTAGATTTACAAGCTAATCATAAATGGAAAATGCAAATAATATTCCATCTCATCCATTTGTCATTTGCATCACAAAACAATACTGATTAAAAATGATTTAAAGAGTATAAAATCATTTGCATGCTTTTAATAAGCATATACACAAAAATGTGATATTTAAGGCAAGTATGAAGTAAGTATAGGATGGTGCATGTCCCTGTGTTTGGAGGATAGGGTTGAGAATAAGGATATATAAGAAAGGTTAGTGAGGCTGTAGCTAGATGATTATGTACCACTAATAGATGACTATAACCATATATATCCAATTCTTAAGATTATATATGTGTTAAAAATTCAAAAGGGAAAACGAATAAAGATACTTCAATGTATTAGCACATCAAGGACATTCTATTCTAACTTGTATCTTTTCCTATAAAGTTTGGTCAGATTCAATTTTAACCTGCACTTTTCCAGTTCCTTAAGAGTTATTATTTTCCCTGTTCTACACAGAATATGTATTTCATGTTGAGGATATAATCTAGAATAAATGAGAAATATGGTAAACTCAGAAATAAGATAGCTGTAGTAAACCATCATTTCTAATAATCAAGTAAATTAATAAAGATAAAAATAATAAACACATTTTACTGGAATTTGAAATTTATTTTCCATATTAATAACAATTCTTCATGCTCAGAAAACCTCTTTTATTGGCGCTGCCTCAGAAACTAAAGATTGCACATGAGTCTCTGTTTCTGAGAGCAGGATATATGCTTAAAAGTATGAGGAAGGCCCCACTCCACTGAAGGTCTTTATGGTTTCATAATCACATCTTACTGTTAACTTTCTTAGCTAGGACACTTCACCCTGGATGAGGGAGTGAGATGCACAAGGCTTGGTTAGTCCAAGGAATGTCAGGGCAATGGTACTGAGAAAGCGCATTCTTACATCCATTGTGAGTGCCTGTTGAAATGTTATATAAGTTCAATAAGGAACCCATTGATCTATGCCAAAGGTACACAAAACAAATTTCCATTGAATATAGGCATACTTTCAGATACTTAAAAAATAGTTTTGAGACACAGAGAAGAAAATATTAATGTTTTACAGTAATGGACTTACTGTACATTTTAGACTTTTGAAGTTTAATACAAAATGGGCCGTGCCCCAATAATACCTTATATAGAACTCTGGATTTTTACCTGTTAGCAATTTAGTCAAATCTTTACGTTTAATACATGAATAAACACAGTAAATTGCTGAACAGTACATAACAGATCTCTAAGACTTTTGATCCAAACTTCAGTACTATTCTGTTTTTGTATACAGCTCAAAAATAAGTTTGCTTCCAGGTTAAGTAGTTTTAAAATGCTTTCTATAAAAACACATGCATACACATTAATGGGGACTATTGCTGCTCATGTATGTTGGTTGTTTTCATTTTCCAAGGGTGAATAATTTGAATGATTATAATAACATATGCAATAGTAGGGAAATAAAAATATTGTATATTAGCAATAAATGGATTTCTCTTAGGTTCTTAGTCAAACACTCCTGGCCAGGACTTCTTTTAGGGGAAGGATTAAGTCATCATGCTCCTTCTCTTTTCATAACATAACACAGTGCCAGTTTTCTTGTAGGAAGTCTACAAACATCAGAGAAAATAAGAAGGAAAAGAAAATAAAATGCATTTGCTCCCTTTTATTTTCTTTCTAATGCTTTTGGTATTATTCCTGCTCTTTCTTTGCCAATTTTCTAGACACCTGTTTGCTGGCTCCTTATACCTCTCACCCCGTGGAGGTCCTGAGTCACATGAAGACTTATGCTTTCTGTTTTATGTATATATTAAGGACTAGTTGATTTCAACACTGTATTTATTATGCATATTTTCATTCACTCATTTATATATGCTTTCATTTATTTAAAACATTTATTATGCATCTAATTGCCAGATGTAGTGCTATATTTGGGAGTTTAAAAAGGTGAATGAAACCAGGAGCATCATCCTTAGCCCAGGATACTTATAAATATCAAGTAAGTCATTGCTATTTGGAGAAATATTTCCTTTTACCACAAGCTTTACTGCTATGCAGACCATCTGTCCTAGAAACCACTTCCCTTTGGCGATAAAAGAGGTACATAAAAACATTCATGACTCCACTAATTTAAAAAATTTATGGAATGTCTCATATTTCAGGCACTATGCTTGGCATTTGGGGGATTATTAATGAGGGGAGCAAAGTAATTTGTACCTTCAATAGTCTCTCTGTAACTCTGTGGGACTCTAATGTAGAAAATATTACTTTTAATGTGAATACAAGAAAATTTGATGCATTGTTATTAACAGAAAAGTAAAGCAAAAACTCTGGCAATATCTATACAAATCAAATGCATTTAGAAAATAAATCTTGGGGAGGAGGTGTGGCAATGAGTGTTTGAGTGTTCGGGTCAATGGTGTTTAGTTTTAATATACTTTTTTCACAATTAATCTTAAGAAAGCCTGAGTGCAGAACTAATATAAATATAATGGATTTTTATATTTGACCTATCTATCTTAATTTTTTGATGAAAATTCACAGTGTTTTACAGTGATAAAATCTCCATACAAATCAATGTTGTATACTTGATATTTTGTGTGAAACAGTTACGCAGTAATAGCCTTTAGTTATGACCAAGGTAATAGGGAGGGTTTGGAGTGTACAATGGTTCTTCATTAAAATTCTCATTGCAACAATGTGCTGTGTAAGGGAAAGTAATCCATTTCACTTGAACCATAATCAGGATGTGCAATCTTTCCTTCTTCAATGGTTCATATTTACTCCACAAGCAAGGGATAAGTAGGACACAGAAAAAAGAGGAAGATGTTTTAGATGTACAGTACAGTACATGGGTTTGAAATAGGGCTATTCAAAAGTTATTGGGCAAATTTTAGCAGACCTTAGAGCAAGGTGGTAAGAGATCCTAATCAACAGAGCATGAAGTCAGAGCATTTGGAAGAGAGTATGCAACAATAACAAAATAGAAACCAAACAATAGTCAGCCAAACCCAAAGGAAGGGGATTCAAATTGGATTAAGATTGAGAATGGTGAGACTTCTAAACGTTTCCAAACAATAATTGGGAACAGAAACAAAGTTTAAAAAATAACTTCACATACCAGTTTGGAGAAAAGAATGATATTATTCCTCAACTTGTTTCTAACTGAACAGTCTATATTCACTAAAGAATTCAACAAATGAATACTGAATCTAGGATTATGTGCCCACAGGAGTTTCTCCTTATTTTTTCTCCAAATAATTGAAATATTCATTATCATTTTGAAAGTGATGATAGAGATATTATTTTAATTTATAAGAAAGTATTTTTTAAAGAGAGGGACAGTGATATATATAGAGAGAAACAGAGAATCGATTTTTATTTAGTTTTGCATGTGACTTTTGTTGCTCCAAGACATCTTGTATATGTGGTGCTGGGGTTTGAACTTGTGTACTTATGCATGCCAGGCAAGTGTCATAACCACTGAGTAACTGCTCCAGCCTCTATAAGAAAATTTTAAAAACAAGTAATGTAGAACATTAAAAAAAAAAAAGAAGAGAAAGGGAAGGGGAAAAGTGTAGGGGAATATAGCAGGAAAATACACACAAAATAAGGAAGAATTGCAGAAGGAACATGAAAGATAGTGGATTTTAAGGTTATAAAAGAAATAATGACTAATAGTACCACCTATAATGAATATATGAACTGTAAATCCATTCTATTAGATACAATAAGTTTGAAAGCATGTAAATGAAAGGGAAACATCATGAACAATTTATAGGTGTGATTTGAATGTATTTTTTACAAAAAGTAGATCTCAGGAAGTAAAATAAAGACATAACAGATAATTACCTTATTTTCTATTTCTAATAAAGTAATAGATTAGATTATACAAAAGTATTTCCAGTAGAAAGTACTTAAAGTGTTGGATACATTGAAAAACCTTTTGGTAAATGAGTAGGAGATTGAAACAGAAGAAAGAGAAGTACGTAGAAACCAAATACAAGAGGAAGCTCAAGACCAGAGCGGTAGAAAAGTGATCTTTTTGCTCTGGAAGGCTTCTCTTACCTTGGTTGAAGAAGAGCCTTGTGTTTTGGTGTCCACGTGGAGTCAGGAAACAAAGCTCTAGGTTTAGAAGAGATGGTGTTTCATCTGAAAAGCCCAGATAAAGTATAAAACCCAAAAAGAGCTACCTAGTAAAACCATGGATTAACAAAACATGGCCCACAGAAATGGGAGATTTAAAGAATACTTATTTGTTTCAACATGAACTATGGGTGGAGATAATACCTTCTCTGAGAGTTTGTAGTCAACATCTTGTCATCACTGGGATTAAAATGAAAATCCACATTATTTTATAGGCGGAGAGAGTGCCAGCTGAGAAATTAAGTGGTGCAACACAGGTGGTTGCAGCCTACAGAAAAATAAGCCAAGACCATGAAACACTTCACAAAAGATTTGAAGAAATGTCTCCAAATGCAAGTGTTAGCAGAAACAATCAAAAGCTGAATAAGTGCCGTAAGAGTTCAAATTAATGGAATTCTAATGTAGAGACCAGCATCGCCCAAGAAAAATATAATGTAAATCACATATTAACTTTTTAAAAGAGAGGAACAGAGAGAGAGAGAGAAAGAGAGAATCAATTTTATTTAGCTTTTCAATTTTATTTAGCATTATTAACTCTGAAACTTCGTTGTGTACATGGTGCTGGGATTTGAACCTGTGTCCCTGTGCATGCCAGGCAAGTGCCGTAACTGCTGAGCCACATATTTAACTTTTACAAAAACTATTTTTAATTGAAAAATAGTAATTGTGAACATTTATGGGGGTATAAAATGATTTTTTGGCCAACATATACATTACAAAAAGGCACAATTAAGCCGAGTAACATATCTATCATCCCACCAAATGTGATATTTTTGTAGTGAAGTTTTATAAAACCACTAAAAGTTATTTCTTCACTCTTATGGAAACTTTGTATAGTTTGGTAAGCATCTCTCCTTTTTCCATCTCTAACTTGCCCTCCTATTCCCAGCCTCTAGCAACCACCATTATACTGTTTCTATGAAATCATTTGTTTTAGAATCCATGCATAAGTGAGATCACTTATTTGACCTGGAATAATGTCTTCCAGTTCTAGTCATATCATTATAAATGACAAAACTATCTTCATTTTTAGGTCTGTATAGTATTATACTACATGTAATACAGTGCATTGTCTTTTTAAAAATTTTTTATTTTTCCAACGAAACGGTATATTTATATTCTGAAAATTAGATTTACCCCCTTGTACCCTCCTAATTACCCACCCTGTCCTTCTCCCCTTCCCTCCTCCTTCCCAATACATCTCTATGAATACCTTAGGTTGTATGTCACTATACCTTTTCAGGGTTTAATACATGCGAGTTGACCACCTTTCACAATGGTCAAGGTTTAGCTCCAGCCTCTACAGATGAGTGAAGGCATTCGACCCTTGGTTCTTTGGGTTATGCTGACTTCACTCAGTGTGATTTCTTCCATAGTCATCCATTTACCTTCAAAGGCTGCAATATCATTGTTTCTAATTGCTGAGTATGGTATTTATGTACCACATTTTTTGAATTCATTCATCCAGTGAGGGGCATCTGGATTGTTTCCATAATTTAGCTACTGTAAATTGAGCTGCTATGAACATAGATTTTGCTTTGTCACTGTAATGTGCTGATTCTAAGTCCCCTGGAAAACATGTCTCCTAAAGTGAAGGAAGTAAAGTAAAAAATCAGACTACGGAAGAAAGTATGCTGAGTAAAATCAGCATAACCCAGAGAACCAAGGGTCAGATGTCTTCACTCATCTGTGGAGGCTGGAGCTAGACCCTGGCTATTGAAAAGGAGGTCAATTCTCATCATTTAAATCTGGAAAAGTTGTAATGACATACAGCCTAAGGCATTTGTAGAGATGTTTTGGGAAGTAGGGAGGAGGAGGGATAAGAATAGATAATTGGGGGGGGGGTCGGGGTAAATCTAATATTCAGAACTTATATATTATATTTTTCATTAGAAGCATGTTTGATTGTTCAACAAAAAATTTCTTAATAAAAAAATCAGTGAATGGGATATCATAAAGCTAAAATGCTTTTGCACTGCCAAGGAAATAATCAAATTAGTCAAAAGGTTTCCTACAGAATTGGAGAGAATCATGGACTATGATTCTTCTGACAGGGGTCTCATATCCAGAATCTACAAAATCCTCAAATACCTCAACTTCAAAATCACAAACAACCCAATCAATAAATGGGCCAAAGAACTAAATAGAAACATCTCACTAGAGGACATTGATCAAGCCAATGAATACATGAGAAAGTGCTCTAAATCACTAGTAATCAGAGAAATGCAAATGAAAAGTAAGATTTCACCTCACACCAGTCAGATTGGCAAAAATGAAGAAAAGAAACAATAATAGATGATGGAGGGGTTGTGGAGAGATAGGTACCCTAGCGCACTGTTGGTGGAACTGCAGACTAGTACAACCCCTCTGGAAAGCAGTGGGGAGAATCCTCAAAAAATTAGGGATGAACCCACCATATGTTCCTGCTGTTCCTCCACTACATTGTCTTTTTTCATTCATTCATTTATGGGTACTTTGATTGCTCCAATATGCTGTTGATTGTAGATAATGTTGAAGTGAACATGGTAGTGCAGATATCTTTTTGATGTAACATTTTATATCCTTTGGATTTTTATCAGATGTGGCATTGCTATAACATATGGTAATTCTATTTTTAGCTTTTTTTAAAGAATGTCCAAACTATTTTCCAAATGATTATACTAATCTACATTTCCACCAACAATGCAAAGATTCCCTTTTCTCCATATCCTCACCATCACTTGTTATCATTTGCTTTGTTTTTTTCATAAGAGCCGTTCTAAAATTTTAAGGTAATGTTATATTGTGGTTTTAATTATTTGCATTTTCCTAATGATTAGTGATTTTGAAATTTTTTCCCATGTATTTGCTGGCCCCTGCTATCTCTTCTTTTGGAAAATGTCCATGCAGATCTTTTGCCCATTTTTCTCTTGGGGTTTATGCTTTCTTTCTTTGAGTTTGTATATATTAGTTTGAGATTCTTATATATTAGCCCATTATCACAAGTATGTCTCCAAATAATTTGTACAAATCTGTGGGATGTTTACACTGTTGATTCTGTTAGCTGAAAAGTTTTTTAGCTTAATGAAATCTCATTTGTCTATTTTTGTTTAAATTAAATTAGTGTTATATTGTATGAGTAAAAACAAAATGATATTAATTTTGGTAATATATTTTAACCAAAAATATAAAGAATATAAAATTTTAAAATACAATCAGTGAAAACATTAATTGTCTTATAATTTTTTCATAGTTGTGAATCTTTCATGTGAATTTAATACTTTTAGTACATTTCAATTCAGATTAGTGATATTTGATATTATAGTAGGCTTGAATATGGCAGAGCAGATATAGTCTATAAGTATTATTAAAATTATTAAATATATAAAAGCTGACATAAAAATCTTAGAAAGAGAATAGGAACAAATACAACTATATACCTAGAAGACATTATAGCTAAATTAACCAAAATCAAAATGCATTAACTTGAAAAACTAACAGATTAGACATAACTAAAGAGGGAAGGATGAGTTAAAATACTATGTAAACAAACATTTACCCAGAATCCAACAGGAAGAGAAAAAGAACATGAAAGACATTAGAAGATAAGAAAAATAGTTAGATGGTCCAAGATACATCTAATCGAAAACTTAGATGTGGAGAGTACAGAAAAAGAACAACAAAACACTTAAAGAGGTCATGCCTAAGAATTTGCCAGAATTAATGGAAGGCAAGAATCTTTAAATTCACCCCAATTTATACATACACATTGTGCACATGTATTGAAATGCCACACAGTACACCATAAATGTGTATAATTACTATATCTAAAAAAAGATAAGAAAATGGGAAAAACTTTAGATTCAGGAATATAATGACTCTGAAACTGAATATATAAAACTATGCCTATATATATTTAGTGAATCTACAGAACAAGGAAAAGAAAAAGAACATCTTAAGAACAAGAAGAGATAAAGATAAATTACAGTCTATCTTTATCATTTGCAGTAGTCATGTCCTATAACATTATTGTAAACACTAAATTAGCAAATGGGGAACCATTACACCATGGGGAATATAGGGTTAGGTTTTTGTGAGCATCTGGTCACAATGTTTTCACCAAATAGTCACTAAATAAGCTTATTTTCTATTTAAAGATGCATGCTTTCCCTCTCTCTCTCTCTATAGATATATATGCATAATATACATACATAGACATCTTACACACATATACACATAATATATATACATACATATATATCTTACACATATATACACATATATGAAATTGCTAATTGCATGATCTTAAAATGGTTTAAGGCTGGGACCTTTGGAGGTTATTTGTGTTATACAGGTTCATTTACCAACATTCCTATCAAAGAAGCCAATCTCACCAGAATGGAAAACATGTACTTGCATGTAATCCTTTTCCTGAACAACACCTATCAGATATTTTTAAATTCCTTCATAGACTCCTAACATGTAGAATCTGCCTCACCCAGAATTTTGACATTTTTTATTTCAATTATCTGTGGAAAATTGAGGTAGTCTTGACTGTGCGAGACAGCTTTGACATTTTCCTAATCCTAGATAATGGGACTGTAAACTTTTCTAGCCTTGAGACTCAAAACAATTTTATCCACTGTTTTGGTTATCTTTTGCATTGCTATGACCCAAGGACCTGATAAGAACGATTTTAGGAGGTAAAGTTTATTTTGGGGCTCATGATTTCAGAGGTTTTAGTCCACAGGTGGTTCATTCCTCAAGGGCTTGAGGTGAGGCTGAGCATCATGGTGGCAGAGGATGGCTCCAGGGAGCAGAGAGGGAAACTTCATGCCAGATACAAAATCTATACCCCCAATACATACTCCCAATGAGCCACCTCGTCCAGCCACACCCTATCAGCCTACAGCTACCAGTTAATCCGATTAACTCACTGGTTGGGTTAAGACTCTCACAACCCAATCATTTCACCTCAGCCTTTTTATTGCCACACACAAGCTTTTGGGGAATACCTTTCATTCAAAGCATATCATCCACTATCCCTTTTATTTATTTATTTGCTAAGTGTGAAGGATCTTGTCTTACTGGGTACTAAAACTTGTTTCAAAGGTACTTTAATAAACCTTTGTGGTCACATAATGGAATTGAACTAATGGTTCAGTGGAGAAGAAAACAAAATTTACAGTATTTACATGTATTTAGTAAATGTGAAACCTGAGTGGGAAAGGAACTTCTATTTAATAAATTTTGCTATCTCAACTGCCTAATAGCCATCTAGGATAATTTGAATCTGGAGCAACTCCTTGTCATGTGTGCTAAAGGCTTGTTGCCCAGCTCTGTGCTAATTGATGTGGTAAAGGAGGTAGGACCTGGTGGGAAGTCCCAAGGTCACTGGGCCTGTCCTTGGAGGAGCTTGTGGTGCCCCAGCTCCTTTCTCTTTCTCTTTTTCACTTTCTGGCATTGAGGAGAGCAGTGTGCTCTACCACGTACTTCAGTCGTGATGTGCTGCCACAACCACAAAGCAACAGGGCCAAATGATCATCATCTGAAGATTCTAAACCTGTGAGCCAAAGTATAACTTTTCTCTTTGTAAATGGATTACCTTAGATATTTGTTACAATAATGGAAAGCTAACTAACACCTCTTATGGATGAAGAGAAAAAAAGTTGAACATTTCCTTATACAACATACAAAAACAAATTACAGATGGAGTAGTTAAATGTACAGAACTAAAAATTTAGAAGTAAAAATGTAAAATCTTACATGCATAATTTAGGAGTGTGTGAGAATGTTGTAACTTAGCTTAAAAAGTTATCTTCCTCCCTCTACATTTGTAGATGGAAGAATTTTTGAAAGATTGGCGCCAGTTGAATGGTGATTTCTGGTTCATGGTACTGTGCTTCCTAACCTCTATCATCTTCCATCTCCTAAGCTATGCTCTAGCCAGTTTAAAGCAGTTATCAGAATGTTGTCAAAAAAGTGTGGGTGGTCCTGGACCCTTATTGTTTGAATTGAAATTTACCATCTGGCCAGGTTTCTGAAGTAAAAGGTAGTTAAAGTTTAATCATGTTGTTACAGTACTAAAATTCCTCTGAATGGTTCTTTCTTTTTTTTTTTTTTAAGAGAGAGGGATAGAGAGAGAGAGAGAGAGAGAGAGAGGGATCAGTTTTTTATTTAGTTTTACATGTGGCTTTCGTTGCTCTGAGACATCATTGTGTATGTGGTGCTGGGGTTTGAACTCTCGTACTCACGCATGCCAGGCAAGTGCCGTAACCACTGGGCCACCACTCCAGCCTCCATTCTGAATAGTTCTTGATGTTACTGGATAAATAACAAGGAATATTGCCCTAAAACCTTAAAATATTGCTCTGCCTGCTTGCCTCAGGGAACAGATGTTAAATCTCAGGCAGTAAGAGCATGCATCACCTACCTTCATGATTACAGATAGAAGTGTACTTATGCTGATGTTGTCAGGCTGGGAATTAATAAAGAAACCAAAGATTCATAAGGAAGAAGTACAGGTAGCCAACACAGACCTGTGGTTACCTTCTAAAAATGTATGCCTTTAAAACATTTCAATAGAAACAGAAATATATGCTTCTAAAATCTTTTCATATTGTTTTGACAATATGAAAAGATTTTAACTAGAAGAATTGTATATACCAAAAATGTTTTTATTATTTTCAGATAGAGATGCCCCGTGATCTAGTTTTCAGGAATTCAAAGTTCTTACCAAGATGCAATTTCCTAAGAGCATATAAGAATACATTTATTTTATTAGGATCTCACTTTAAAACAAAGACTAATGCTGGTTTCTCATTAAAGTACAGTATAGATATCAAGAGTCAACCAAAAACTTTTTGAAAAATTACCTCTTCGTAAATTAATACTGAGTATGATTACTTGGGCTGACATAAACATAAAGAATGAGTGATGAGAACATCTGATCATTTAGCAGAAGTTAATGAAACAGATGCCAGATGCCGCAGAGCTCATCTACAAGAGAGCTTTCATGTTGGCAGAAGAGCTAGAGAAACAGTCCACCCCCCACCTCTGCCTATCTTAAGACATTTCAGTTTCTGAGTATAAACAAACTCTGGACAATAACACTTCCTAATACAATTAAGGCTTATCAAAACAGTTCTGTGAGCCTTGCATACCCATTGAGCATGAAGGTCCTAGTTGGGTAGGTTTGATCCAGCTTGGTTAATTTTAGATAATGAATCATAATGAGACATTTTATAAAAGCATGAAAATGATTTGATGGCAATGACTGAAAACACAATCTGAAATTAGAACTTACTATTTCTACTATATATGTAAATTAAAGTGTAATTACATATGATGATGTACAGGATATAAATTTGATATCCTAATCAAGGGGCAATTTAGGAGTTAGGGTGTTAGTACTCAATTTCTCACTCCATATAGGATTTCAAGAAAATTACTCCTGCCCACAGATCCTGAGTTGTTGATTTCTTCTTCCAGAATTATGGAATATCTGATGTAGATGACAAAAAAAGGCAAAGAATTGATTTGATTTGCTTCCTAAAAGGAAAGCAATTCTTATTTGTATGTAACTAATGAAAGCTAATTATAAATTTTCAAATAATACAGAAATGATACCCCTCCAGTACAATGGTGGTCAGCCTTTCAAACACTCAAATATATGTGCATATAGAGATAAATAAAAAAATTTATATAAAATCATTAATTTTTTTCTTAGTTTTGCAGGTAACAAAAATGTCTCTACATATACCCTTAATATTCTATTGCAGGGCTGGAGTGGTGGGTTAGTGGTTATAGTGCTTGCCCAGCATGCGAAAGGATATGGCTTCGAACCCCAGCATCATGTACACAATGAAGTGTTAGAGCAACGAAAGTCACATGAAAAACTAAATAAAATTGATTCTCTCTCTCTCTCTCACTATTCCTGTCTCTCTTTGAAAACAATTCTATTGGGATTTCATGGTTAAGGAGTCTTTACAATTTTAATAGACATTGCTATTTTTTATCTTAATTTATCTATTCACAATGTTTGGGGTTATATTTACTTTACATTTCTGGTTGTCATTCTTTTAAAAGATGATAAATGACAGTTCATAGTTTTTCTAATTATTGCTTTACATTTATCTAAATATTAGGTTTCCTTTTTATAAATATTTTCTTTATCAATGTGGATTTGATTTGCTTTAAATTGCCTAATCTTTGCCCATTCATTTTTCCACTTCTGAAGTACTTTTTCCCCCACAAACTTTGTGTCAAAAAGCTGTCTGTCTATGGATCTATCTATGTATCTCTGTATCTATCTGGCTATCTATCATCATCATCTATATCTATAACTGTCATCTACCTATCATCTATCTATATTGAGTGTGAATTCTCTATAGGTTGTGTATATTGCAAGTATTTTCCCCAATCTCTTCTTTAAATTTTTATAGTATCTTTGCAATTCAAATATTTTTCTATTTATGGATTTAAAGCTTTCCATCTCAGTTAAAATATTCTCACCGAACCCTAAATTACAGTGTTTTACAGCTGTAAAAATGATGTACCTGTTAAACTTCCTGATCTGTAATCTCCCCAAATGTAGATGATATTGATAAATAATGCTATGTACTTGGAAGTGTCATCATTAGAATTAAATTATATGTATGTATATCACATATTAAATGATATATATATACAAAATAAAATGCTTATTCTTAAAATTCAGCTTCTGCCATTACAATAAATTAATTAATATCTTACCCTGATGTAACTTTGGCTCTCTTCACTATTCTACTTATTTTAATAGTGTGTTTATGCTTTGCATTTATTTTCAGTGAATTTTTAAAAGAATACACAAACACACATGCCCAGTAATAGACTGTTAGATTTGCATTACAAAGCAGAGAAATGAAATGCACTCCTTAAAAAAACACAGCTTCACCATTAAGTTTATATTATAAATGTATCAGGAGTTTTTGCCCAATTTCAGGTTAGTTAATGGCTTTACCAAAATAAAGTACATCTCTGTCATAAATATAATGAGTAGATGAATATTTCTTTTACTACAAATAAAATTGTCACTTCTGAATTTGAAAATCCCTATTACATCATGATCTAATGTATATTATTCCATACAAGTATGCCAGTGTTAGTTATCTCAAGCGTCATATGAATATACTTTCCTAGCTTTCAAGTAGATGCACAATTTTTTTTTTTTTGGCAGAGGAGAGAGGTTGATGATAGCAGTGCATTTGATGATAGTGAAATTATGAAATCAACCCAGGTGCCTGTCACTAGATGAATGGATTAAGAAATTGTGGTATATACCTACAATGGGGTTCTACTCAGCTGTTAGAATGAAATTATGGCATTTGTTGGGAAATGGATGGGAATGGAGAATATCATGCTTAAAGAAATTAGCCAAATTCAAAAACTTAAAAGTTATATTTTTCTCTCATTTGTAGAAGCTAGTAAAATAAAGAAAGGGGAAAGGAGGTATAATATTTCATAAAGAATAATTGAAATACAAATTAATAGAAGAACTAAAGTAAATCTTATAGAGTAGAGAAAGTAGAAGGGGAGAGGGTAGGAAGGACAGTAGGAAAAAAAGTGAAGGTCAAGGGGGGAAGGTAAAGATACATTTTGAACCTCTAGGAAACTAAATTATTTCCACACAATCAATATGGGAACATATGTACATAAGTCCCCCCAAAAGATACCTTTAAAAAAATAAGGAGTTTTGACATTTCTACTGTTAGAAGGTATTTCATCTCAAAATTTCTAAATCCCAAAGTGACATTGATGGCTGTGTACTGTCCTGCTATTTCCCTACATATTACTTTCTTAAATCATCCTGAGATACCTAAATAAAACCTTAATTCAAAAATTTAGAAATTTCTTTATTGATATTTTGTTTTGATGATCTCTCTAATGGTGACAATGGAGTGTTGTAGTCTCCCAGTATTATTATTATGTTGAGGTCCACAAGTGGTTTGATGTCATGAAGAAATTTATTCACATAGTTGGGTGCACTGTTGTTTGGAGAGTAAATATTAACCATGGTTATTTCTTCCTGTTGTAGGGTTCCTTTTAGTACTAAATAGTGGCCTTCTTTATCTCTTCTGATTGATTTATGTTTGAAATTTACTTTGTCGGATATAAGTGTAGCGACACCAGCTTGCTTTCTTGGGCTATACACATTGTAGATTTTTTTCCCATCCTTTTACCCTTAATCTATGGATGTCATTGCCTGTTAGGTGAGTTTATTGTAAGCAGCATATTGTTGGATTTTGTTTTTTTTTTATTTTAATTTTTGAACAACCATACAAATTTTTAACAAAGTAATATAAAATGTGTATAGTTTCTGGATACTAGATTTACCCCCAGGAATGCCCCCCCCCAATTTCCCACCGGTATCCCTCCCTTCCCTTACCCACAATATCTCTAAAAAAGTATTAGGCTGTATAACATTACACCTTATCTGGATTTAACACATGATAATAGACCACCTTTCTGAATGGCCAGGGTCTAGTTCCAACCTCCACAGATGAGTGGAGACATTCAACCCTTGGATCTCTGGGTTAAGCTGATTTTACTAAGAAGAAATGGATTTTGTTTTTTGATCCAGTCTGCAATGAATTCAGATTTCCAAACACAAGTCTAAAGTTAAATTTTAGGGTATTTATTTACATAAGAAGGTTGCTCATCTGAAAGCTAGATGATGTTTTGGAGGTGATTGAATTAAATTCAGTTTTAGATCCAAGCTGATCAAGTGCTACACTTATTATTCATTAAAATTTTTCAGTTCTTCAGGGAGATAAGTTGAATTGTAATAGCTGAATATAAGATTCTAAAACCTTCAGACTTGTCCTGGTTTTATTTTCTCAAAGAAATAGTGTACATAAAACAGCTAAAAATCTTTTTTGTACATCTAGGACTAAAAAGCATGGTCAGCATAATATATGTATCCCAAAAAGATATCATATGATAAAAAAGATTCAATCTATGATGTAAAATGGAAACCAGGAAACTCATAAGCATAAAACACAAAGAAGAAAAGCAGAGCTTGTGTCACTCAGCAAGTTTAATTATGCTGGGTTCAGTGAATCAAACACTGGTATTTGCAGGGTGAAATATAGTTCAGATTGGAATCACATGGGTCATAGTTATGGGAGAGATCATTATTTAGTAGGGAAGTATTAATTAACCAGTTCTGTTCACAACCAGCACAATAACCAAATATCCATCCTTTTAATGTCTGTTTAGAAGCTTTTGAAATAAAAATTTTGAATATCAGATATATTAGAATCATAGTTTTATAAAGTGATTTTAAAATTCATGTAAGTAAAAATATCAGAAATATCCTGCTTTATCTTTGTTGGTAATTACTTCTCTAAATGCCCATGTCTTTCAGGACACCTACAGATTCTTCTAGAGCAGGTGTCACCTCTATTTTAGTCTCTTTGTGTATTTCTGATTTTTACTACAGTATCACCTGCAAACTAGTCACTCATAGTCATCAAACAACATTTACTTTAAGAATGGAATTACTTATTCAAAGTCATTCTTTGGTAAGTTGTTTGCTCATAACCTTTGACTAATTTGCTTTAAAGCTTTTGCTACAGGTAGAGTGTATGATTACTAAGTGATGATTTTCTTTGTGTATGAAAACATTACCATTGTTGTAAATGTATAATATATTCTATTTGATTTTTCTATTTAAAATGTGTTTATAATTACATTATGGTTATACACTATTATTATTTTTCTTTATTCAAAAAAGGTTTCTATTGTTGCCTTACAATTATACATAATAATGGGGTTCATTTTGACATAATCATACATGCACAAAATGTAATTTGCTCCTCTTCAGTCTCTAGTGCATTCTCTTCCCTCCCATCTTTCCTTTTCCTATTTGCCTTTCTCTACTCTACTGATCTTCCTCCTATTTATTTATAGATATACAAGGTGGAATTTACTGTGGTATATTTGACATGTACATAGCAAAATTTTGTCAATTTCATTCCATATGTTCTCCTTTTTCCCACTCCTCCTCCCTCTCTCTTTCCCTTTCCTCTGCTCACTGATCTCCCCTCTATTGTGGGATCTGCTCCTCCTTTTTCCCTTTTATTACTCTAACTTCAACATATAAGAGAAAACATGTGACCCTTGCCTTTGTGAGTCTTGCTTGTTTCACTTAGCATGATGTTCTTCAGTTTCATTCATTTACCAGTAAAGGGCACTATTTCATTCTTTATGGATG
>PVKS010030071.1:6226-24849 GCA_004027875.1 Aplodontia rufa | reverse complement strand
TGGACAGTGAGAAAGTTGGTCTAATAACATGAGTTAAATCCAGATAAGATGTAATGCTTTACAATCTAATACCTTTTTTTAGAGTTATAAAGGGAAAGGGAAGGGAGGGATAAGGGAGGGTAATTGGGGGGGGGCACTCCTGGAGATAATTGCAATATCCAGAATATTTACACATTTTATACACATTTTATATTATTTTTTTAAAATCTTGTAAGGTTGTTCAAAAAAATAATAATAAATAAAAAATTAAAAAAAAAGTTCATTATACAGCCAATTACCACTGTGGGCAACTGGAATTTAACTCTACCATAGGAACCCTGAGAACTAGTATAAAACAATTGCCTTACAGTGAGACCATTTGAACTGGGATATTTATATACCAACTGCCCTCAGGCATTAGCTGAAGGTTATATTCTTTGCAAGTATGCCTTCCTCAGGACTTTCTCAGCCTATTGCATGGACAGTGTGACATTTAGGGGACACAAAAACCCAAAACAAAAACAAAACACCCCCAAAACACAACAAAAACCTTTCAAGTCATGAAATGTAGGTGCTCATGGTTGGACAGGAGCTGGAGCACAAGGGACAGGACACTAACAGCACCTACTATAGAGGGCACCAGATGGATAATATTCACGATCTCTATACTGCATTAAAGTTACTTGGGTCCAACTTATCAATTAATATTCTTCCACTTGCTAATCTGAAATGCCTGTTCTAGCCAGATTGGTTTACTCAATTTAGAGCTCCCCAAATACCATATGCATTAATTTTAATTTTATTCATCCCATTTTTTAAATATGGAAAGTGGTTTATCACTTTTGCGTTCCTTTTAATTCTTCCTGTATCATTTATCTTAGTCAACCACCCATAATTTAGTGGTCACAATTATGTGGGCCAAGAATTTAGGCAGGGCTTTCTGGTCAGCTGGGTTTATTCCTCTGGAAATTCTAAGATGGTCTCTCACTTCCCAGGGCTTTTTATCATTCCACAGCCTAGCTTAGACTTCTCTACAGCATGACAACTGAGCTGAGAAGGAGACAGTGGAAGTTGCTAGTCCTTTTAAGACCTGTGCAACAACAACAACAACAAAATCCCAGAATATCACTCTGGTCTCATTGTATTGGTTAAAACAAGTCATAAGATTGGACCACATTCAAGGATGAGGGGAAATTACTTTCTTTCTCTTGCTAGGAGTTTCATGGGATGAAAGTATCTGACAGTAGCCATATTTGGATATTCTCATGTCTACTTGCACCTTCTTTCCACTTATTCAAAACCCCAAGACACATTTTTAACCTACTTCATATAGGAAACCTTTCTTATGATGCTAGTCCAAATGGATCTTCTATTCTTTCTCCTTCCCAAACTCTGGGTTTCTTCCTATTATACAAACTTTCTATTTTGTCCTTAATCATTTATTGCCATTTATTTGTTGATGCCAGTTGTTAACTCTTTAAGGACAGAAAATTCAGGTTAGTGTGGCCAACAAGAATTTGCCCTGTGTTAATACCTAGATTAGTAAACCTCATCTCTAATATGTTTATCTAGAATTCTCAACTGCAAATTCTGAAAATCAAATATTTCTGAAATCCTCCCAGCTTAAGTGAGACTCAGGTAACAGACATATCTATGTGCAGCAATGTCCATATTTATGAACGGAATGAATTACCTGGAAGGCTTTCCTAGCTCAAATATCATCCATCCTCCTGTGATATATTGTTTTCCTACATTGCCTATTTTCCTACATTGTTTTCGTTGCTCTGACATTTAGTTGTGTACGGGGGTGCTAGGGTTTCAACCCATGTACTTGCGCATGCCAGGCAAGTGCAATAACGGTCAAGCCACTGCTCCAGTCCCCATTGCCTACTTTTAAAATTCAACTACTACCTGTTGGCAATAGAATTGGGAAGGGGGGTATAAATTTGGATCTGCATCTTAATGCAAATGAACTGATGAGAACAGTGTCTCTTTTTTCTCTCACAGAAGAAGCTGGAGCAGTGTAGATGATGCTGAAGAAGGAGGACGGAAGAGAGATCTCTGTGGATGAGTCAGCTCTCCTCACTTCAGTCAGACCAGTGGTCCAGGAGATGTGCTGAATGATTCATTATCTTAGGCATTAGAAAGTGGCTACCATTCTCATGGACAGCAGAGAAAAATGGAATCATGAGTCAAGGGAAGATTCTAGAACCTGTAAGAGGTTTGATGGGCTTGCAGTCAGTGGATGATATCCCTAAAGTCTTTTGAATCCAGTGTCCAGTGTTGTGATTAATATTTTTCTATTTCTTTTCTTTTTTTTTTAAGAGAGAGGGACAGTGAGAGAGAAAAAGAGAATCAATTTTATTTAGTTTTTCATGTGGCTTTCATTGCTCCAACACTTCATTATGTACATGGTGCTGGAGTTTGAACCTGTGTCCTCGTGCATGCTAGGCAAGTGCCGTAACCACTGAGCCACCACTCCAGCCCTGTGATTAACTCTTAATCATTAATTTTCCAAAGGCCAAGTAAGTTTGTAGGAATATGGGCCATTATAAACCACAGTTAAGTGATTTTTTTTTAGTGGAACCACTAAAGGAAGATTGGCAGACAACTTGGATGAGTTGGGATGAGTAGAAGATCCAAAGATTGACAAGACTTCCTCAGTTGCTCCTACTAACTACTGGAGAGTCATTTCTATAACTCCCTGAACATATTCTCCCTGCAGACCCCACTATGCTTTTTTTATTAAATGTCTTAAATTTCTTTTTAGGATCAAAACTTTCTTCATATCAACCGAAGAAGGCTTGCCTCAGCCCACCTCATGGCTAAGGATATCAGATGTGTCAAAGATGATGGTTTGACCTATTTATTATCACAACCAGTAACTTTGTGTGCATTGATGGTTGGCATCCAGAAAATGCACTTTTCTGGTTTTTTTCTTTCTTTTTTTCTTTTTCTTTTTTTGTCAGTACTGGGGATCAAACCCATGGCCTCATGATCAGCAGGCACTCTACTACTGAGCTGTATCTCCAACCCCTCTGGGTTCTTGGAAATTTGTAATTGGTGCTCTGCTCTCAAGGTGGCAAAATAGAGCATGGGCTGTGCCATGGTTTGTACCTGGTTTTAGATTTTGCCTGTGTCACTAGCCATGTGACCTTGAGCACACTGGAAAATTCTATTAAATATATGAAAAGGTTTCCTCACCTGTAAAATGGAAATACAATATCTAAGTCACAAGGTTGTGGCAAGTAATAAATAAGCAAGTGCATGCTAAGTTTCTAGAAAGTTCCCTGACACAAAATTGTACTTAATAAATGACTTTTAAAACAATGTACTTTTTTTATTAGTTGTCATCTGATTATTTCACCATATCATTATTATAATTGCAGACTAAGTTTGCATTTTCCACTAAACATAAATAGTAACCTGAGAATTCTAAAGATAGAGAAGAAGGCCAGAGTATCTGAGATTACTGGCCATCCTGTTAATTAAGGGGAATCTTTTAGCGCCTGTTTAGGGGATCCAGGAAGAAAATGAGATGTTAAAGCTTTAAGAAAGAGGAGTTCTCTCTCTCTCTCTCTCTCTCTCTCTCTCTCTCTCTTTAAATAAAGACAGAGGGACAGTGAGAGAGAGGGAGAGAGAACCAATTTTCTTTAGTTTTTCATGTGGCTTTCGTTGCTCTGACACTTCATTGTGTGTTTGGTGCTGGGGTTTGAACTCATGTCCTTGCACATGCCAGGTGGGCATGGCAGGTGCCACAACTGCTGAGCCACCACTCCCGCCCCTCTCTTTTAAGGTTGAAATAACAGATGATCTGTTTATAAAAATTAGCAAAACTTTTATATGGAGCTGTTCTTTTTGCCTTGAACTTTCACTCTCGAATGGACTGTAGACAAGATATTCTTGTTGTGACATCATTACACTCTAAGTTTGTAAAGACTTGTAAGGGATTCCTTTTTGATGACTCCTAGGTATCAAGAGTCATCCTTTCTGTTATCCCAATCACATTGAGACTTGTTCCTCAGATGGGAACCTCTGTAAACAGACCCTCTTCTTCCATCTTTATCTCTTGACCAAACTTCTCCATGTGCAATCATGTTTCCAAAAATAAACCAGGATTAATCTTTCCAATCATCTTCCTTCCGAAGACTATTCATTGGCTGATGATATTACCTAATCTGCAGTGCCCTTAAATACTTGGTGGAGCAAACATCTCTCCACTGACTCCAATTTAGCTGAAGTACCTAATCCTAATGAGGGCATCTTTTTAAAAAATTCTTTTTAGGCAGTCATTTCTTTGAAAGCCCAGACTGAGGAATTTCAGAAATAATAAAAACTCAGTATCTTTGCAAAACTCCTCTACAAAAATCAGAAAGAAAAAACATGTCTGGAGAAATTAAAGATAAATACCACACAAATCTGGGAAAGTTCTGGAAATGAATATAGTATGGATGTCATCCTTCTGATGGCAACCAGAAGTATAAGTGAAATGTCCTCTCTTTTAATATTCAATTAAGATGAGAAATAAATGTTTGACAGAGTCATTAAAACTTTTTCAACCAATATTCATAAAAACAAGCAAAAGTTGTCAATTCTCAGCATCACTATATCAGCAGCGACCAGTGCAGGAATATTTAAATCAGGTTTGCTTGCCCACAGCAAGTTCTAAACTATTCCTTTATTTTCCCTCTTTTGGGGGTGAAGGGTTTTCACATCTTTTTACTGAGTTTTTAATCGAGTTGCTATTCCACTCCTCCTTTTATGGAGCAATAGAAGTGTCTGTAATGAAAGATTAAAATGGTCCTGTGCAGTGGTTTTCAGTGGCTCTGCCCAAATAAAATATGACAGCTCTCGCTTAGGGCCTATATGTAAGCAGAGGGCTTAGGAACAAGCTGCATTATGCTGTCTGCTGTGAATACCAATTGCAAATTGGGTGGGTTATTCTGGATACCATAAAAAGTAGGGTGTGTGTGTGTGTGTGTGTGTGTGTGTGTGTGTATGTGAGAGAGAGAGAGACAGAGACAGAGAGTCTTTCTTTCCCCAAATTGATTATGAACCTCATGCATAGTAAGTAAAGGAGCAATGATGCTCAGATTTCCTATAAGAGGTAGCGCGCACACACACACACACACACACACACACACATTTACACACTGACAGGCTAATGGCTACTTTCCCAAAGAGTGGTTAGAAAGAAGTAGTAAATGGGACTGTGTTGATGCCAGGAGAAGACCCGGGCAAAGATCAAGATACCCAGCAACATATCGGATAACACATAATTGGCGGGTCACAGCCAAATGAGTGTAGTCACGCATCTCTGGGCAGGCCTTTGCTGGTGATAAAGACACTTGTAAACAATTCAGTCCCAGAACATGGCAATAATATGTTGATCCAGCGTGTAATGAGGTGTTCCTGGAATCAATAAGCAGTCATGGAGAGCAGGGAGCAAGGGCAGCGGCTGTCTTTTTGATGACCTTTCCTCACCACTGAGGACCTCATCTCCCCTGAAGAGGACTTTTCTCATTTTGCAGCAAGCTCGGAGCGTCAGAACTTCCATTCGCAGCCAGCAAATGAACAGCCAGGCCCTGCATGCTAATGAAGTCCAGGCTATTTTGCACCTTTTCATCCGCACATTATGCTCTTGACTCTGGAGAAGGTGGGAATTAGGCTGGACCCCAGTGTCAGACTGCCTGATGGCTCGGCTCCGGAAAACTGGTAATTGAAGCTGATGACTGATGCGAGGGAGGCCTGAATTTGGAAATAAACAGTTTCAAGCACTGCATGTCATTTCTAGAGAGACTGCTGAGAGAATGGAAATGAGCTCCGTTTCTTGAATCTAATGCAGTTTCTCAGCAGGAAAAACACCGTCTTTTAGACAACAATGCCAGTCATTAAGATTTAAATGTTCTGGCGATAATAGACAAACTGGCCTTCATGTTCACAAACAGCACTTATGTAAATGTCTTTCAACACCCAGATCTACACTTAATCCACGCCCAAGAAGAGAACTGTGTGGGAAAGCAGAGTCTAATGCAATTCAGAGTCTATAAATATCGTTCATAAGAAGAGAGAGGAAAACTGTAAAATTGTTCGCTAACATGTCATATTGCATTGCCTGACAGTGCCTGTGAAAGCAGCAATTCCCTGTTGAAACAATGGAAGGACATTCAGAAGTCTACAGAGAAGCGTCCAGAAGCCCCACTTCTGCTGATCATTTTTGCATTGTTGTGCTTCATTCCAAATAATTCACATACCATTCTTTTTACATGGAAATGGCACAAATATTCTCCACCTTTATGCAGAACCTGTATCTGGGCAGTGAATTCCCATGTTTAATGTAGTAGAAGCTCAAATCTGGACTTTCTGTAATTGATTATTTAGTTTTCTAAATAAAAAAAATTACTACATTGTCACAAAACCCCAGATCAGACCCAGCAAGCTGTTTTAGTCCAGTCTCCCCAGTTAGCTGAGATGAGTTGGATATTGCTGTATGCAAAAATGGTTCATAACCAAAACACTGGCTTTTGTGCTTTAAGAGGCCTTAAAAATAATTTTTTACTAGACATCCTTCCAGCTCAGTTCTTTCTATGCAGGTGAAACACCTTCAGGGAGAAAATTATGAGCCTGGCGAAGAGAGAGCAAGGCTGCTGTTATTTATCATGGCAAGATGGGAGTGATTCATGAATAACCATCCGTTTGCTCTTTTCTCGTTTCTCTTCCCTACCAGAAGTGAGGTTTTGATATTTCAGGCCTTTTTCAATTTAATAGTGACATCCAGGATTCTCACAGGCAGTCTCTGGTTTGTTAGAGACATCAAGGATATGAGCGCAACATGAGAGACACCAAAGAAGGCTTGGGTGTTATTGTCACTTTGGTTTAAAAGTAGCAAACCTATCTTGCAAGGGATCAACACTGAATTATTTCAACATTTCAAAACTATAGATAAGTAATGCATTTCTAATAGCATACTTGTGGATACTAGATAGATCAATGAATATTCAGTAATTCTTTGCATGAAATGTATGAAATTCAATGAGAAATAGGTTAAATCTCAAGTGCATGCATGCACATTTGCGCGCATGTGCGCACACACACATACACACACACTAGAGAAGCACATCTACCCTTCACTATGACAATGCTCCTCCATTCTGACTTTAGTCCTGTGTCTCATGGGATCTCCCATGATACATAATGGCTAAAAAAAGGAGAAAATTAGGATCACTAAATTCTGATAATGATAACTGCAAGCTTTCTCCATACATGGAGACACATATACTAGAAATTTAATATTCATATACAGATTCCTTCCATATTCAGAGAAGCACTGATTTTTTTGGAAATACTTTTATTTATATTTTTTATTGCCCTTCTATCATAATCCTAACAGCACAATGGTGAATTTTATTAATACGTAAGAAAAGGGAGACAGAGAGAAATGATGTGGTTTTTAAAAAATAAAATTAGCAGAACATATAATGGTGAAGCCGGTGGTAATCCTGGTGGAGCCAGGATCATTACATTCTCATTTTAAACATTTGTCATATTGTTTTTTCTATAGATCCACACTCATCAGGGTAGATACTATCAAAAGACAGTTATGGACTAGACCCTGGACAGTGAGAAAGTTGGTCTATTAGCATGTGTTAAATCCAGATAAGATGTAATGTTTTACAACCTAATATTTTTTTTAGAGATATTGTGGGAAGGGGAAGGGTGGGATAAGGGAGGGTAATTGGGGGGGCACTCCGGGGGGTAATTGCAATATCCAGAATATATACACATTTTATATTATTTTGTTAAAAACTTGTATGGTTGTTCAAAAATAAAAAAATTAACAACAACAACAACAACAACAAAAAAAGACAGTTACGCAGTGGTAGGCTATTTCTCCTTTCATCTTTCACAAGCCCTCTCTTTCCTGTTGGGAGGTTGAAATTATTCTTACTTGGATGCAAGACTTCCAACTCCAATTGTCCTGAAAAGAAATAGCCAGAGTAAGAATTTTCCAGTTTTTATGGGACACTGATGGGACTTGCGTTAGTAATAACCATCCATTTTGGGTGGTAATTATTGCCTGAATAAGATGGAACAACTCAATATAATTTGAGGGTCAAGGACATGGGTTTAGCTTTGGTTCAAATCCTGGCTTCATTAGAATATCAGTAACAAAAAAAAAAAAGCAGAATAAGTTTGCTCACGTAATCAGTATTCCAGAAGTGGGTAATCTAGAGTGGAAGCAGACAGGCTCTATGATGCTATCAATATCAATGTCCCAGACTCCTTTGGACTTTCTACTTCACTTCTTTTAGAACCTCAATTCCATCTTAAGGTTGCCTCGTGAAGTTTCAGTCATATCAGGTGAAGGAGGAATGAGGAATAGAAAAGTAAAAGAGTCAGATGGGTCACCACTCCCTTAAAGGAGATTCATGGGAAACAGCTCCACTCTTCCCTTTGTATTTGTAATTTACTGGTTAAGAACTTAATTACATGGCTTTTTCTACCTAGAGGGAAGCTGAGATGTGTGAATTTGAGGCTGGACATGTTGCTGCTCCCACCACAATCTGAGTTCTTCCACTAAACAAGAAGAGAAGAGATATTAATGGATTTTGCGGGAAGAGTTTGCTGTCACAAACAGTAATTATGTGAATTTAAGCTCATTACTTAACTTTGAAGTCTTAATTTATTCATTCATCACATGAGAAAAGAAAAAAGTGTCTCTTTCCTCACTACTACACCAGGGATGGATTGTGCTGTAGTTTGGATCTGAAAAGTCTCTCAAAGACCCATGTGTTGAAGGCTTGGTCTTTAGACCTGGTGCTATCCGGAAGAGGTGAAACCTTCAAGAGTTCTTAGGTCTTATGTTATTGGAGATGTCCCCTTAAAGGGGATTGTGGGATGCCAGTATCTTTCTCTTTCTCCCTTCTTCACTTCTTGGTCACCACAAGGTAAGCAATTGACTCTACCACATGCTGTCTGTCATGTTGTGCTGCCTCACCGCAGGCCCAAAAGTGATGAGGCCAACTGATCTAGACAGAAACCTTTTATCTTTATAAGCTTGTTATCTCAGAAAGTAATGGAAAATTGTTCAAATTGTAAAGACAAAACTTTGGTCACATTAAGTGCCCATTGCAGTTTCTGGCAAGTAAATGTTAAGGTATCACAACTCAAGAAATGATGTATGAAAATATGCTCAACTGTCAGAGATTAGGAAAATGCAAACTGAAACAGCAACAGGATATCATTTTTCCTCTTTGTTCCAAATGACAATAGTTAAAGAGAACTCTGTGTATGAGGTTGGCAAGGTCATAGGGCACTCCTATAACCTACTAGTAAGATATAACTGGAGATAGTTTTGCAGGGCAATTTGGCAGTGATCCTCCTCGAAATCACTCTAGGTAAATATTTACACAAATTTATAAGTAGACCTGTCTGACAACACTTGTTGAAGCACCATATGTAATAACAACGAGGGTGGAGTAACAGAACACATCCAGTTTAATAAAACTGTGGCCTAGCTATGCCATAGCTGTCTATAAAGCAGATTGGAAAAGGGAAGATTCATTGGCATGTAGCGACAAGGAAAGGAAGGGAAGAAATGCCAAGATTTGTTATGTGAAAACAGGTTGCAGACTGACACGTAGAGTACCATGTCTGTCTGTCTGCCATCTCTCTCTATTGAGTGTACATAATGTATATATGTATAACGTATGTGCATATGGATGCATAGATATACAAAGAAAGATAAATGATTGCTTGTGATTATATAGCTAATGTACTGGAAGGACATGCACCAAAAAAATTATGCTCACTTTTGGGACTAGGACAAGGTGAATGTCAAAGGAACTTTATCTTTGATTTTGTCTGTCATGATTTATTTAAATGATTTTTTAAAATATGTTTTTCTTGAAATATTGTTGCAGGCAATTCTTTATAGATCTGTCATATTTCTATATGCATTGTGAGCTGAGAAACTGACAGTTTTTGTTCCAAATTATCTTTTCTTTTATTTAGAAATTTTTTAAAATTTTATTTTATTGAAACAATTTTAAACTGATACATAAAATATAAAACTTCTTTTTTTAATTCATTTTTTATTAGTTAAAGAAATAGGCTTACATTTAGGAGGGAGTCATTGTCATACAATCAAGAACAAATGTATAATGACAGACCAAGCCGAGGCTAATGCCATTCCATGGTTTCCCTGCTTAGGTTCCCAGTGGTTCCATGTTTCCCCCTATTTAACGCCCTTGTTAATTGGACTTCTCAAGGAAGTCGGAAGTTCCCCCTGGATTGAATCCCCCATACTCCCTCCTTCCATCCTCCTTGATATCCTTCCTATCTCCTCCCCCCTCCCTGACACCGTCCCTTCCTCCAACAGCATCATAAGCAAGGTTCCCCCTGCTTGTGTAATATTTCATACATGTTGAGGTTATTATTAGTTTGGCCTTCTATCATACTGTTTCTGATTGTATTCTAGCTTCCACAAATGAGAGAAAACATTTGGCCCT
The DNA here is from genome assembly GCA_004027875.1 of Aplodontia rufa. NCBI lineage: Eukaryota > Metazoa > Chordata > Mammalia > Rodentia > Aplodontiidae > Aplodontia > Aplodontia rufa. The sequence continues at coordinate 14,359 of PVKS010030071.1, read as the reverse complement.
TGAGTCTCTGAGTGTGAGATATTTCACTTAGCATAATTTTTTCCATCTCCATCCAATTGGCTGAAAATGCCATTATATCATTTTCTCTAATAGCCAAATAGTATTCCATTGTATATATGTACCACATTTTTTGAATCCACTCATCAAGTGAGGTGCTTTGGGGTTGGTTCCATAGTTTAGCTATAGTAAACTGATCTGCTATAAACATTGATGAAGCTGTATCTCTGTAATATGCTGGTTCTAACTCTTTTGGGAAAATACCCAAGAGTGGGATAGCAGGGTCATAAGGCAGTTCCAGCTCCATTTTTTTGAGGCATCTCCACAGTGCTTTCCAGGGTGGCTGTACCAGTTTGCAGTTCCACCAGCAATGTGACAATGTTCCTCTTTTCCCACAGCCTCTACAGCATCTGTCATCATTTGTATTCTTCATTTTTGCCACTCTTACCAGAGTGAGGTGGAATCAGTGAAGTTTTTCTTTTTTAATTAATTTTTAAAATTTATTTATTAGGTGGATATAGAGATACAATTGAGGGGGAAATATTATCAAACATTCAAGACCATTGTATATATACTTAGTTATCCAGGGTTAATGCCATATCATGGATGCCCAGCTTGGGTTCCCCCTGTTGCTGTTTCCCCCAGAAGAACTCCTGAGTTAAATGGATATCTTGTGGAGGACAGAGATCTCCTTCTGAGATGGGAATCAGCAAAGCTTTGATTTGCATTTCTCTGATTATTAGTGATGTAGAGCATTTTCTCATATATTTAATAGATTTTTGAATTTCTTCCATTGAGAATTTTCTATTTAGTTCTGTACCCCATTTATTGATTGGATTATTTATAATTTTGGTGTTTAATTTTTTGAGTATTTTGTATATTCTGAATATTAGCACTCTGTTTGAGATGTAAAACTTACTTATTAATGAAGTACCATGTGATGTTTTGATATACACTATGTAATATTTAAATTGGGTTAACCATATCTGTGCTTATTTACCATTTATGGTGAAAACTTTCAAAATATTTTCTTCTAGCTCTTTGAAATATGCATTATATTATCATTGTCTATAGTCATACTATTATACAATAGCAAACCAGAATTTCTTACTACAACCTGTAGCATAGTACTCATTGATCAACCTCTTCCCATTCTTTCTTTCTGTCTATTCTCTCCAGCCTCTGGTAACCATCATTCCACTCTCAACTTGAATGAAATCAATTAATGCCTTAAGGATGTCAGTATAGTAAATAGACTTGGAAGACAGAGAGGGTGTTTCCCTCTGAAAAGGGCTGGAATGGTTTCCTGTCCAGTACAACATAGATAATGTCTGCTTTCAATACAAAATTTGAGTAAGGATCACTTGTAGTCCCTTTAGAAGTCTGATTTCCTAAGCTAGAAGTTCTCAGATTGGATGCAAACCTGTTGCGTGTATGTTACCCACTGCAGCTCACCTTCACATCATGCCTGTGGTACTTAGAGGTCAAAGGGAATTGATGCAAACACAAAACTTATGATTCCTGTGAATAATGAAGTCCTTTGTCTCTGACCCAGCATCCATGAGACTGCAGCAGGCTAAAACTGTAGACTCTTCACAGTTCATGTTATAAGAGAATATAATGTACATAATGAAAAGTGCACAAACAGTAAGAGTGCCACTGAATCTTCAGAAAGAGGACTCACTTGTATAACCAGCACCAGATCAAGAAGAAGACCATGACCAGCATCACAAAAGCCCCTTTAAAAGTCTCCTTTAGTCAATACCCTACCAAGAGTAATCACACTAATAATCTAATAGCATGGATTAGTTTTGCTGCTCTTGAATTTTACATAAATGGAATCACATAAAATATACTCTTTTATATCTGAATTTTTTTCTTGCAACAATGTGTTTGTAAGATTCATCCAATATTATTATGTGTAGATACAGCTCATCATAATCATTGCTGTATAGTACTTCATTGTCCTAGTAAACTATGATTTATGTATATAGTATACTGTTGACAGACATTTGCATTGTTTCTAGATTTTTAGTATGTAATTATTTATATATTAAAGGAGAGGGTATTTATGTATTACTTATATGATTTTTATTATAAAAGTTTCTAGCATGAACACAAGAAAAAACGATGGTATAATGATCCCCATACACCCACCTTCAAGCATCAACTTCAGATATTTTGTTATCTTTAAATTATAATTATAATTTAATAATACTTAAAAAGGCAAGGCCACTGAGGAACAATATTGGCCAAATTATATTGTTATATTTTGTGCATGCACAAATATGTAAGAACAAAATCCTACCATTATGTACAATTATAAGGCACCAATAAAAACTATGCAAAAAAAAGCATAGGCCAACTTTATTTTTCTCTGAATTACTTTCAAGATGAAAGTATCTTATTTTCTCCTCTATCTTACAATCTCTATAATGAAAGAATAATACCAACTCACTCTTGTGGTGACCTCATCCTGTCTTGTGGCTATAAATTCTGTCTCTATTCAGTTAATATGCAAGCTTATTTCTTTAGCAAGAACCTCTCTCATGAACCTGATGTGTATGCCTGGATGCCATTTTTGATCCATTCCTTAGAGGAGGTTTGTGTATCAGTGGTCGATAAGGAACTGCTCTTAGGGCAAACATACAAGGGAATGGGGAAAACAGGGTGGGACAGAGGGGAGAAAGCCATTAAGGCAATGATGTATAGCTTTCTATCAGCTTCTCTCCCATGTTCTGGACCACATGTGTTTTTCCAGTTCTTGATGATTTGGTCCTGTTAACATAGTGTCATTAATATATGACATTGTGACTAATGTGTTCTGCAGGATGTCTGACCAGTCAAACCTCTGTGGACTATGGAGCACTTGGTTCATAGATCTAAGGGAGGGAGAGTTTACCTAGCCCTGGGGCACGACTACAAATGTATACATCTTAGGTGGACACAAATGGCTTCTGGTCATCATTCCTGATAAATATGGAATAGAAGATGTTCTCCAAATCCACGGCAGCATGTTATGTTAACTTCCGTGGCAATTTTGACTTGGTTGCATTTATATATTGTCCATGATCATCCTGGAGTATCTGTCTTGTGTTTCTAAGACTGGATTGGTGAATTAAATGAAGACATAAAGGGAAACAACCGCTTCTTCATTTAGATCTTTAAGGAGGCTAGAAGTTCTGCCATCCCTCCCCTTCCCCGAATACTATATTATTTCTGATGTGACCTCTTGGCTAGGCACAGAGGTCATATGGCCTTCTCCACTGATAGTTTAGGCTCCATTGAAAAAGAACCAGGATGGGGTTGTACCAACTACCAAATATGTTCATTTTATACCGTCAGGTAAATCCATGGATCCAGTGCCTCCACAGGAAACCTAGGCCAGGACTACTTATACTTGACTACCCAAATCTAATTAGGATTCCAGAATGAACTTTTGATTTTGTAGGTATGTCTTAGTCTGTCTGTGCTACTATAACAAAATAGCTAAGCTGGGTAATTATTTATAAAAAAACAGAAATTAATTTCCTCATGGTTCTGGAGACTGAGAATTGAAAGATCAAAGCACTGGCAGCTTCAATATCTGGCAAATGTCACTTACTGCTTCTAAGATGACACCTTTTGCTGTGTTCTTACAAGTCGGAAGAGATGGAAAGGACAGGCTGCTCTCTGAAGCCTCTTTTATAAGGGAATTCCTCCCCTTCATGAGGTCATTCATCATTTCTCCAAAGACCCCAATTCTTAATACTACCACAATGAGGATTAAGTTTCAACATGAATTTTAGAGGGACACGAACCTTCAAACCAGAGAAGTCTCACGCAACGTGATATTTCTGAGAAGAAAAGTGCACGCTGTGGTGTGTTGTCCAAGTGTCCCTGCCAAGGCTGAGGTATTCATGAAAAGTCTGGCTCAGGTAAGTCACTGTGGTTTTTAGTTATATTTCACCGATGAAGGATTGCACTGAGCTCCTACTCATAGGCTTATTTTCGATTTGAATATTTTCTTTTGAAAGTGCCTGTTCAAGCCTTTCCCCCTTTCCTTTAAAAAATTGGGTTTTTGACTATCTCTTCTTGTGTTAAGAATTTACAAAGTAAATTCCACATGAGTTCTTTGCCAGATATAAGGGTTGAGAATACTTTTTCCTGGTATGTGTCCTTCTTTTTTCTTTCTTTCTTTCTTTTTCTTTTATTTTGGTGCTGGAGGTCAAATCCAGGGCCTTTCACAGGCTAAGCATGTACTCTACCCCTAAGCTACATACTCCCCTAGCCTCTTTTCAATTTCTTAATGGTTATTTTTTAAGGGGCAGAAATTTTACATTTTGATCGAGTCAAATTTATCAATTTTTTTTTTCAGGGCTGAGGATCGAACTCGGGGCCTTGTGCATGCTAGGCAAGCACTCTGCCACTGAGCTAAATCCCCAACCCCAAATCTATCAATTTTTAATAGGATTTTATTGTTCATTATAGTTTTACATATTGAAGGGGTTTGTTGTTGCACTTCCGTACATGCACACATCACATATCTCTCCTTTACCCTCCCCTATTCCCCCTTCATCTCCCCTAGACTGCAAGGTTGCCTCCAGTTCTATTGGTAATCTGTGTTTGCTGAGTCTACTGTCTAAACTTATTATTCTCTCACTCTTTCCTATATTGTACTTCCACATATTAGAGAGTCATTGAGTTTCTGGGTTTGGCTAATTTCACTCAGCATGATTTTCTCCATCTCCATCATTTACCAGCAAAGGTCATGATTTCATTTTTTTTAATGGCTGAGTAGAATTTCATGGTATATATACACCACAGTTTCTTTCTTTCTTTCTTCTTTCTTTCTTTCTTTCTCTCTTAGAGAGAAAGAATCAATTTTATTTAGTTTTTCATGGACTTTCGTTCTTGGACACTTCATTGTGTATGTGGTGCTGGGGTTTGAACCCGTGCTTGCAAGGCAAGTGCTGTTACTGCTGAGCCACCACCACTCCAGCTCCCACAGTTTCTTTCTTTCTATCTTTTTTTTAAAGAGAGAGGGAGAGTGAAAGAGAGAGAGAGGAGAATCAACTTTATTTAATTTTTCATCTGGTTTTCATTGCTCTGACATTTAATTGTGATTGTGGTGCTGGAGTTTGAACCTGGATTCTCATGCATGCCAGGCAAACACCATACTGCTGAGCCACTGCTCCAGCTCCATAACACAGTCTCTTGATCCATTCACCCAATGATGGGCATCTGGGTTGATTCCATAATTTAATTATTGTAAATTGTGTTGCTGTAAACATTGTTGTAGCTGTTTTCATTGTAGTATTCAGGATTTATATCTTCTGGGAAAATACTCAAGAGTGGGATAGCTGGGTCATATGGTGGTTCCATCCCTAATTTTTTTGAGGAATCTCCATACTGCTTTCCAGAGTGGGTTTGAATTTATCAATTTTATATGATCAACAATTTGGGTTCTATTTATTTATTTCTTCTTGGTACCAGGAATTGAACCCCGGGCTACTTAACCTCTGAGCCACATCCCCAGTCCCCCTTTTCATTTTCTATCTTGAGTCAGGTTCTCATTAAGTTGCTGAGAGTGGTCTTGAATTTGTGATGCCGCTGCCTCAGGATTCTGAGCCGCTGAGGTTACAGGCATGCACCACAACTGTTGGTCATGTCCTGTTTAAGAAATCTTTCCCTATTCCAACTACATAAATTTTTTGGCTTTAACTTTTTCATTTAGGTCTATAATCAACTTGAATTAATTATTTTGGATGGTGTGAAGTAGAAAGTCAAGGTTAAGTTTAAAAATAAGACTTCAAATTGTTCTATTTACTTTCCCCTTTGAGCTGTTTTTGGGATCTGCTGAAAATTAATTGAAATGTATTTGTGGATCTATCTTTTTTTTTTTACTATAGTCTATTACACTGGACTATTTGTATGTCTTTATGTCAATACTACATTGTCTTAATTAATGCAATTTTATAGTGAATCTTGAAATCTGGTAGTAGTATAAGTCTTTCTTTGTTCCTTTTAAAAAATCATGATCAAAATCTCTCCCATTCACCATCTCTTCCAAAAAAATGAAATACTTGGGTATTAACCTTACAAAGGATATTAAGGACCTCTACAAGGAAAACTACCGAACACTAAAAAAAGAAATTACAGAAGACCTGATTAGATGGAAAAACATTCCAAGTTCGTGGTTAGGCAGAATTAATATAATCAAAATGGCCATTCTACCCAAAGCCCTATACAGATTTAATGCAATCCCTATCAAGATACCAATGTCATTCTTCACCGATATAGAAAAAGCAATTCTCAAGTTCGTATGGAATAACAGAAGACCCAGATTAGCCAAAACATTACTCTACAGGAAGGAAGAAGTAGGGGGTATCTCAATCCCTGACATGAAATCATACTACAGGGCTGTAGGAGTAAAAATAGCATAGTATTGGTATCAAAACAGAACTGAAGACCAGTGGAATAGAATAGAAGATCCTGAGATGAACCCCCATATCTTTAACTATTTGATATTTGATAAAGAGGGCAAAAACATAGTGTGGAAGAAAGCCTGTTCAACAAATGGTGGACAAATTGGACAGCCATGTGTAGACAACTGAAGCTGGATCCTTATCTTTATCCCTGCACAAAAATTAAATCAAAATGGGTCAAAGATCTGGATATTAAGCCAGCAACTTTAAATTTACTAGAAAAAAAAGTAGGGTCAACACTACAGGACATAGGAGTCAGCAGCACCTTCTTCAACAAAACTCCCATGGCTCAAGCAATAAAGTCAAGAATAAATGAATGGGATGCAATTAAACTAAAAAGCTTTTGCACAGGTAAAGATTTAGTCAAGAGTATCAAGAGAAAAACTACAGAATGAGAGAAAACCTTTGCCTGCTATACATCGGACAGAGGGCTAATATCCAGAATATACAAAGCTAAACACCAAACTCACAAATAATCCAATCAATAAATGGGCTATGGATCTAAAAAGAAACTTCTCATCAGAGGAAGTTCAGAAAGCCCATAAATATATGAGAAAATGCTCTACATCTTTTTTTTTTTTTAAGGAGGAGTAAACGGAGTAGGATTTATTTAGAAAGATGAATGGTCTACATCTTTAACTATAAGGGAAATGCAAATCAAAACTTTAATGAGGTTCCACCTTACTCCTGTAGGAGTGGTAAAAATCCAGAATACAGACAACAATAGATGCTGGAGGGGATATGGGAAAAGAGGAACACTGTCACACTGCTGGTGGACTGCAAACTGGTTCAGCCACTATGGAAAGCAGTGTGGAGACTCCCCCAAAAGTAGGGCTGGAACCAACTTATGACCCAGCTATCCCACTCCTGGGTATTTTCCCGAAAGAGTTAGAATCAGCATATTATAGTGATATGGCTTCATCAATGTTTATAGCAGCTCAATTTGCTATAGCTAGACTATGGAACCAACCCAAATACCCCTCACTGGACAAGTGGATTCAAAAACTTTGGTACACATATACAATGGAATACTACTTGGCCATTAGAGGAAATGATATTATGGCTTTTGAGATGAAATGGATGGAGATGGAAAGAATTATGCTAAGTGAAGTAACCCAATCTCAGAGACTCAAGGGCCAAATATTTTCTCACATTTGTGGATGCTAGATTACATCTGGAAGCAGTATGGTAGATGGCTAAGCTAATAATAACCTTAAATTGTATGAATTTTTATGCAAATAGGGGAATCATTGCCTAGGATACCTGGAGGCATAGGGTGGGAGACAGGGTTGGGGGAGGGATTAGGAAGGATATCTAGGAGTCTGGAGGGTGGGAATATGGGGGAATCATCTCAGGAGGAGATATCTGACCTCCATGAGATATCCATTTAATTCAGGGGTTCTTCTGGGGGAAACACAGAATCACGGGGTACCCATGGGAGGCATCCATGACATGGCATCTGCCTTGGATAACTATGTAAATATACATTTGTTCTTGATTGTTTGACATTGATTTCCCCTCAATTGTAACTCCATACTCATCTAATTAAAAAAAAAGAGCATTTCCCGTTAGTCCACAGGAAAACTAGATACTTCTCCAGATTTTATCAGTTTTTTCAGGAATAGGAATTTATTGAGGCTAAACAAAAAAGGCCCAAATGATGAGTAAG
>PVKS010030070.1:0-24742 GCA_004027875.1 Aplodontia rufa | reverse complement strand
GACTAAAGGGCCGAATGGTTTCTCTCATCTGTTGATACTAGAATTTATGTTGAAGCAGTAGGACAGACGGCTGACCTAACAAAGCCTCAAATTGAATGACTTTCAGTGCAACAGGGGTGAAAGCTCCCTAGGTAACTTGGAGGTGGAGGGAAGGGGATGGGGAGGGGGGAGGGTATACGAAGAACTCGTAGGAGTCTGGTGATTGGGAAGATGGGGGAACCATCCCAGAAGCCGATGTTATTCCTACACTAGATACCCATTTAACACATGAGTTCTTCTGGGGGAAACTGCAATAGATGAAACCCATAGTAGCTTATCTATGCAGTAGCATTACCCCTGGTTAACAAAGTTTATACACATTGATTGCTACAGTTTTGACAATGTTTCCCCCTCATCTGTATCCTATATCACTATATACTTCTAATAAATGTGGGGGAAAAAAAAAGAAAGCCATGTGAAAAACTCAAAGAAATTTATTCTCTCTCTCTCTCTCTCTCTCTCTCACTGTCCTTCTCTATTTAAAAAAAAAAAGAAGTCTTTGCAACTCCACAAAATCATTATTTTTCTGTATTGTTATCCTGAAACTTTATTATTTTTAGCTTTCTCATTTAAACCAACAGCCCATATTGAGTTTAGTTTTTCTAAGGTATGAGATAGAGATAAAGTCACAATTTTTTCTACATTTTTTATTGATGCGTTATAGTTGTCCATAATGAAGGGATTCATACAAGCATAAAACATAACAATATAATTTGGTCAGTGTCACCGTGCAACTCTTCCTCCATCCCTTTCCACCTCCTGCCCCTTGATCCCTTTCCTCAAATGATCTCCCTTTGATTTTTAGGAGATCCACTTACACCTTTATTTTCCTTTTTCCTCTCTAGCTTCCACATATGAAAAAAAAATATGACCCTTAACCTGAGTTTGACTCATTTCACTGAACATGATGGTCTCCAGTTCCATCCATTTTCATGCAAATACCATAATTTCATTTTTCTTTATGGCTAAATAAAACTTCATTGTGGGGGCTGAAGCAGTGGCTCAGTGGTTACAGCGATTGCCCAGCATGCGTGAGTACAAGGTTGAAACCCCAGTACCCACGTACACAACTAAGTGTCAGAGCAACAAAAGCCATGTGAAAAACTAAATAAAAATTGATTCTATCTCTCTCTCTCTCTCTCTCTCTCTTAAAAAAAAAACTGCATTGTGTATTTATACCACATGTCTTTATCCATTTATCTGTTGATGGACACCTAGGCTGGTTCCATAGTTTGGCTATTGTGAATTGTGCTACTATAAACATGGGTATGTGTGTATCATTATAGTAAGATGTAAAAACCACTTTTTAAAAAAGTTATCCGTTTACTCACTAACGTTTACTAAAAAGAATACTTTACCCACTCTTCTCCATTGACAACTTCATAATAAGCAAGTGCCCATACAGGTAGAGATGTTAATGATTGTGACTTTGTTCTATTTACCCTATTTGCCTATCCTCATGTCAGTATCATGCAGTTCTAATTCCTGTCCTGACATCTGTTGGTTTAAGTTCAAGTTGACCTTCTTAAATATTGTCTTGATCATTTTGGAACCTCTATATTTCCAGTTACATTTAAGAATATGGCTGTATCCACTAAACTCAGGAACAAGACAAGGGTGTCCACTCTTACCACTTTTATTCAATATAGTTCTTGAGACCCTAGCTGGAGCAATTAGGCAAAAAAATGAAATCAAAGGGATAAGAACAGGAAGAGAGGAAATCAAATTATCCTTGTTTGCTTATGACATGATCCTATATCTGGAAGATCCAAAAAACTCCACCAAAAAACTGTTGGAGCTTATAAACAGATTCAGTAAAGTGGCAGGCTACAAGATCAACACTCATAAATCAATAGGTTTCCTACACACTAGCAATAATATGGCAGAACAAAAAATCAGGAAATCAGTCCCATTCACAATATCTTCTAAAAGAATAAAATACTTGGGGGACTGGAGCGGTGGCTCGGTGGTTACGGCGCTTGCCTGGCGTGTGCAGGTACACGGGTTCAAACCCCAGCACCCATGTACACAACTAAGTGTCAGAGCAATGAAAGCCATGTGAAAAACTCAATAAAAATTGATTCTCTCCCTCTGTCCTTCTCTCTTAAAAAAAAAAGAATAAAATACTTGGGAATTAATCTAACAAGGGAAGTAAAAGACCTCTACAATGAAAATTATTGGACATTGAAGAAAGAAATAGAAGAAGACCTGAGAAGATGGAAATATGGTCCATGCTCTTGGTTACACAGAATTAATATAATTAATTAATATAATTAATATAATTAAGATGGCCATTCTTCCAAAAAACACTATATAGATTCAATGCAATCTCCATCAAGATACCAATGTCATTCTTTACAGATATAGAATGAGTAATTCTCAGATTCATATGGAACAACAAGAAACCCAGAATAGCCAAAATATTGCTAACCAAGAAAGATGAAACAGGTGGATTTGCAATACCAGATCTAACACTATACTATAAAGCTGTAGTAACAAAACAGCATGGTACTGGTATCAAAATAGGATTGAAGACCAATGGAATAGAATAGAAGACTCTGGGACAAAGCCACAAATCTTTAAACATCTGATATTTAACAAAGGGGATCAAAATGTAACATGCAGAAATGACAGCCTGTTCAAGAAATGGTGCTGGACAAACTGGGCAGCCACTTGCAGAAACTTAAAACTAGATCCTTATTTCTCACCTTGCACAAAAAATCAAATCAAAATGGATCAAAGAACTAGGAATTACATCAGCTACGATACAACTGGTAGAAGGAAAGTTAGGATGAACATGCCAGCATCTCGGAGTAGGCAAAGGCTTTCTCAATAAGACTCCTAAAGTGAAAGAATTAAAGTCAAAAATCAATGAGTGGGGATCTCATTAAGCTAAATAGTATTTGCACAGCCAAGGAAGTGGTCAAAATTGTAAAGACAACCTACAGAATGGAGATAATTATGGCCTGTGATTCTTCCAACAGGGGACGAATATCCAAAATTTACAAAGTGCTCAAAAAACTTAATATCAAAAACACCAACAAACCAAACAATAAATGGGCCAAAGAACTAAATAGAAACTTCTCAGCAGAGGAAATAGAGCAAGCCAGTGAATACATGACAAAGTGTTCTAAATCACTAGTAATCAGAGAAATGCAAATCAAAACTACATTAATATTTCACCTCACTCCAGTCAAATTGGCAAAGATGAAGAATATAAACAATAACAGATGCTGGAGGGGTTGCAGGGAGATAGGAACACTAGCACACTGGTGGTAGAACTGCAGACTGCTACACCCACTCTGGAAAGCAGTGTGGAGAATCCTCAAAAAGTTAGAAATGGACCCACCATACGATCCAGCTATCCCTCTTCTGGGTATTTTCCCAGAGGAGTTAAAATCAGCACATTGCACATTTCAATGACACAGCAAAATCTACGTACTTAGCAGCTCAAATTACAATAGCTAAATTATAGAACCAACCCAAATGCTCCTAACTGGATGAATGGATCCAAAAACTGTGGTGTATGTATATATGTATGTATATGTATGTGTGTGTATATATATACATATGCATATATGTGTGTGTGTGCACACACACACAATGGAATTCTACTTAGCAATCAGAAACAACAATATTTTGCCTTTGAAGATAAATGGATGGCAATGGAAGAAATCATGCTGAGCAAAGTTAGCCAAACCCAGAGAGTCAAAGATTGAAAACACTTATGCAATCATTCAATCATTCAATTCTGGAAATTTCTCAACCTAAGCATTTATATTGTTTGTATAGGCAAAATATAGAAGATTCAAGAGACTGGGGTGTGGGTGATGTGGTGTTAATTCTGGATTAAGAATATATGCATATCATATTGTTATTTTATATCCATTTTATGATTGTACAATAACAACTCCTTATTAAAAAATTTTTAAAAAATAATATGGCTGTAAGTTTTCCCTTAAAAAAAAAAAAGGAAGTTGTAGGGAAGATGGTGACCAGCGGGAGGGCTGCATGTAGAATCACTCCATGAATCAGGATGACAATGGAGGGAGAAGTGCCTTTCTGTGAGGTGGTGAACAGCAAAACTTTGCAAAAAATCATTAGTAGACAAAAGGAAAACTAGAGACACAGAAGCATAGATACAATAAGCAAGGAAGAAAAATCACATAGGGGCCAAGCAGCTCTGGCTGCAATGACCACCACCCAGCAACTGAGCTGCTGGTTTAGCGCAGAGGGAGGGAAGAACACTCACAAATACAGAATGCACAATGTGGCATGGAGAATCCTGCTATCAGAAGGACTCTGGCTCCTTGGTTGAAACCAAGGTCTACGTTACTGCACATACTTTAGACATATTTCCAAACTGACCATGGAGAGCTAGGGAAATGGCCATCTTGAGAAGGAGGGTGGTCCAAAGAGCTGCTCTGGGAGCTGCGTATTTGAGTCAGAAGCTGTCCAAGGTACGGCACCATTGCCCACTGACTGCCCCAGGAGCCATGAGTTCTGGGCAGAGAAGTTCACAGGAGCCATATTCTCCAGGAAAAAGTGCCTCTCAGTCACTGCAAATTTGGAGTGGGCACAGCCCTAGGAGGCACACATCTGCCCCCAGGTGCCAGGAATTCAGGGTGACCACACCCCTAGGATCAGTAAGCTCTCCTTGCAGCTGCCCTGGGATCCACAAGATTGCCAGCAACCACTGGGACCTTGGCTGAAGTGGGACAGGAGTCTGGCCAGGCAGTCACAAAATGCCCAGGTTCTCAACCCAGGAAAGCCAAAAGAAGGTATTCACTGGTAGCAGTGGCAGTAAAGGTCTGCACACCCTCCATATGACAAGAATACTGAGAGGGTTCCTGGGAATTTTATTTGTAGCTGAGAAGAGCAAAAGCCAGGTCCTTCAGCAATCTAACCATGGAAGGGTGGAGCCAGATGTGGATCATCAACCTATACTGTCCATTTTGACCTCCTCAGTAGAAATAACTCATAATCCTCCAAAGTTTCCATTAAGAAGTTGATTGTTTTGTTTTGTTTCAATTGTTTTTTATTTCTTGATTCTTTTTCTTTGCTTGTTTTGCTGTGGTTTGTTTTTGTTTTTGCTTATGTTCTTATACACAAGCACATTTTGTTTTGTGCTAGATAGCCTCCCAGTGGTGAGCTTCTCTGCACCCCCATCTTCGCTTTCTTCCAGAAACAAGCATTATTCCTCTCTCTCACCCTCCCCCAAAGTCATTACCTCAGTCTCTTCCTCTTTCTCCTTTCTTTCTTTTTTTATTAGAATATCCTACATCATTTCCACTCTCTCGTTGCTCTTTCTCCAGATTCACAACTTCCTCTCTACCTTCCTATCCTATCTTCTTTCCTCCCAAATCTATGTTTTTTTACCTAGGAAGGTACTGGAAATTGGAAATGAATGCCAAACTTGAAAATGGGTGTTTGCTTTTAAAATGGGTATAGTCTAACAATTATAGTTTGTTGAAAGACAGTTGCTAATCCTTCTACTCCTTTCATAGGTGGTAATTAATATTTTCACAGTTATAAAAGGAAAAAAGTAACCAGTTCTACACTGTCTATTGTATGCATTGGCTGTAAATATTGACTCTTTTCTCTTATCTCATGAGGTACTGGAAATTATAAAGGTCAATAATAATTCACAGGTCAGGGAGCCAGCTGTTCAACTATACCATTCAAATTTCACCCCAACCCAAAGAAGTGAAGAGATAAAACCCCACGATCCATCAACAAAGTCATGAAGTGAAATAACCAGTCAGAAAACTCAGGCCCCGCTGACATTGAAAATGGGGAAAAAGGAAATAATGCTCTTCCTCAAATCTGCAACTCCCCAGCCAAGGAATCCATGGATAGAGACTTTGATGAAAACTTAGAAGAAAGTAACAGCAACCTTATTACTAAAATGATCAAAGAATTAAAAGATTTAAGGAAGGAAATAAAAGAGCAGTTACAGGAGCTGAAATGCCATTTTAATAAGGAATTAGAGTCACTGAAAAAAGACATTATAGAGCTCTTAGAATTGAAAAACACAGTGAACCAAGTTAAAGGCTCGTGGAAGATATTAATATCAGAGTAAATTCAGTAGAAAATATAACTTGAACTCCTGAAGAAAGAATATCAGACAAAGATGACAAGCTGACTAATCTTGAATGCACAGAGAACAGAAAAGGGAAAAACTTTATAGAGTATGATCAGAATTTCCAAAAAGCATGGGATGAAATCAAAAGAAATAATATGAGAGTGATTGGGATAGGGGAGAACACTAAGGAACAAATGAATGGCATAAAGAACCTCCTCAATGAGATAGTCAAAGAAAATTTCCCTCATATGAGAATAGAACCAGAAATTCATATTCAAGAGACCTATAGGATCCCAAATAGACCTAACTAAGTGAAAAACTCACTGATACACATCATATTCAAAGTGAATAACAGAGAAAACAAGGAAATATTATTAACAGCAATAAGAGAAAACACCAAGTCACATTCAGAGGCAAACTAATAAGGAATTCTGTAGATTTCTCAAATCAGACCATAAAGGTGAGGAGAGCGTGGAATGAAATTTTTGAAATATTTAAAGAAAATAATTGTCAGCCAAATATACTACACCCAGCAAAATTCAGCTACAAATTTGATGGGGAAATAAAAAATTTCCATAAGAATAAACTAGCATATATATGAACACAAAGCCAGCTCTAGAGAATACTCAAAGACAAACTTCAAATAGGAACAAGCAAACAACTCACAAAGCCCATAATCAGAGGAAAGTCAATAAAAGCATAACTCAATAAAAGATAACCAAGATGGCACAAAATACAGCAAAGGTCACAAAGCAAGAGAACCGACATCACATATCTATTCTAACACTGAATGTGAATGGATTCAATGCCCAAATCAAAAGATACAGATTAGAAAACTGTATTTTAAAAAAATCAAAAAGATGCTGTTATGTTGCTTACTGGAAAATCACCTCACAACTAAAGACAGCCATAGATTGAAGGTAAAAGTTTGAAAAAAAATACCATGTTTATGGCCCAAAAAAAGCAAGCCAGTGTCATGATATTCATATTGACAAGTAGTTTTTGTTTTAGAGATATAGTGGGAAGGGGAAGGGTGGGATAGGGGAGGGTAATTGGGGGGGCACTCCTGGGGGTAATTGCAATATCCAGAATATATACACATTTTATATTATTTTGTTAAAATCTTGTAAGGTTGTTCAAAAATAAAAAATAAAAAAAATTTTGTCAGAAGAGACAAAGAAAACCACTACTTCTTAGTTAAGGGAATGCTATGTCAAGAAGATGTAACCATAATTAATGTTTATGCACCAAACTCCTATGCTCCCAAATATGTCAAAAAATTACTCCATGACATTAAACCACTTACAGATCACAACACAATAATACTAGGGCACTTTAATATACCTTTATCACCAATAGATAAATCATCAAAACAAAAAATCAACAGTCTCCAGCCTAAACAACTCTATATATTAAATGGACCTAATAGACATCTACAGAATATTTCATCTCAAATCAGCTGAGTTTACCTTCTTGTCAGCAGCACATGGATCCTTTTCCAAAATAGATCATATCTTAGTCCACAAAGGTAATCTTGGCAAATACAAAAAAGTTGATATAATCTCATGTATCCTATCAGACCACGACAGTATGATTCTAGCAATTAACAGCAAGAAGAATAACAAAATACATAAATACAGAGAGATTGAATAATACCCTCTTAAATGAAGAATGGACCAGAGAAGAAATGAGAACAGAAATCAAGAAATTTTTGGAAATGAATGAAATTGAAGGCACAACATACTGTAACCTCTGGGACAGTATGAAAACATTCTTTAGAGGAAACTTTATAGCACTGAGTGCCTTCATCAAAAATCAGGATAGAGTTCAAATAAATAAACTTATGCTACACCTCAAATCTTTACAAAAAGAAGAATAACCCAATCCCAAATCCAGTAGCAAATGGGAAATAACAGAGATCAGAGCTGAAATCAATGAAATTGAGAATAAGAAAATAATACAAAGAATCAACAAAACAAAACTTTGGTTCTTAAAAAAAATAAATAAAATGGACATACCCATAGCCAACCTCACCAAAAGAAAGAATGAAAGGAAGCAAATCAACAAAATCAGAAATTAAAATGGAGACATCAACACTGACTGATCTGAAATTCAAAGGATTATCAGATCCTATTTTCAAAAACTATACTCCTCCAAGTTGGAGAATCTGCACAAACACCTAGTCAAATACAACATTCACACATTGAAGCAGAAAGATATTGAATAATTGAACAGAACAATATCAGGTACCAAAATTAAAATAGCAATCAAAGCCCTTCCAAAAAAGAAAAGCCCAGGATCTGAGGGATTCTCAGCTGAGTTTTACCAGACTTTTGAAGAATTAACACCTCTCCGTAGTAAACTATTTCATGAAATTGAAAGCGATAGAAACCTTCCCAAACACTTTTTATGAGGCAATCATGACCCTGATACCAAAATCCAACAAAGACATTTCAAAAAAAGAACACTACAGACCACCAATATCCCTGATGAACATAGACACAAAATTTCTTAATAAAATTGTAGCAAACTGCATCCAAAAACACATCAAAAAGATAATATATCATGATCAAGAGTGCTTCATTGCAGAGATGCAAGGCTATCAACAAATGTAATCATCATTTAACAGAATTAAAGACAAAAAACATGATCATCTCGATGCAGAAAAGGCCTTTGACAAAATCCAACACCCTTTATGCTCAAAACTTTTGAGAAAATAGAGATCAAAGGAACTTACTTTAATTTTGTTAAGGACATTTATGACAAACCCACAGTCAACATTATACTTAATGGAGAAAAACTGAAAGCATTCCCTCTAAACTCAGGAATAAGACAAGGCATGTTGACTCTTGCCACTCTTATTCAGTTTGGTCATGAAACCCTAGCCAGAGCTATCAGACAAGAGAAGAAAATCAAAGGGATCCAAATAGAAAAAGGGGAAGTTAAATTATCTCGATTTGCCAATGATATGATCCTATAACCAGAACACCCAAAGAACTCTATTAGAAGCCTTCTAGAGCTTATGAATGAATTCAGAAAAGTGGCCAGATAAAGATCAACACCCAGAAATTAATAGCTTTCCTATACTCCAACAGCAATTTTGCCAAAGAAGAAATCAGAAAATCTGTCCCATTCACAATAACCTCAAAAAGAAGAAAATATTTGGGAATTAATTTAACAAAGGAAGTAAATGACCTCTACAACTAAAGCTATTGAACACTGAAGAAAGAAATTGAAGGAGACCTGAGAATATGGAAAGACATCCCATGTTCATGGTCAGGCAGAATCAATATAGTAAAAATGGCCATTCTACTGAAAGCTCTGTATAGGTTCAATGAAATCCCCATCAGGATACCAGATATAGAAAAATCCATTCTCAAATTAATTTGTAATAATTAGAAACCTAGAAGAGCCAAGCCACTATTAAGCAAAAACAAAATGATATAAGAGGGATCGCAATACCTGACCTGAAATTATACTATAGAGCTATAGTAACAAAACCAGCATGGTACTATTATCATAATAGGCAGGAAGACCAATGGAATAGAATAGAAGACGCTGAGACTAACCCAGAAATCTTTAACCATCTGATATTCCACAAAGGGAGCAAAAATATAGCTTGGAGGAAAGACAGCCTGTTCAACAAATGGTGCTGGACAAACTAGACAGCCATTTGCAGACAATTGAAATTATATCCTTATCTCTCAGCCTGCACAAAAATCAAATTGAAATGGATCAAAGAAGGAGGAATTAAACCACCAACCATATAATTATTAGAATACAAAATAAGATTGACACTCCACCATATTGGTAGAAACACCTTCTTCCTTAACAAGATCCCTGTAGCACAAGAATTAAAACTAAGATTAATGAATGGGATGCCATTAAATTGAAAAGCTTCTGCACAGCTAAGGAACTAGTCAAGAGTGTCAAGAAAGAACCTAGAGAAAGCAAGAAAAATCATGGCCTGCTACCTCTCCAATAGGTGACTAATATCCAGAATATACAAAGAATACACACACAAAAAAAAAAAACACAAACACTACAATCAATAAATGTGCTATGGAACAAAACAGAACCTTCTCAACAGAGGAAGTTCAAAAAGCTAAAAGATATTCAGGAAAGTGTTCCGCATCATTAGCAATCAGAGAAATGCACTCCTGGGGATAAATGCAATATCCAGAATATATACACATTTTATATTATTTTGTTAAAATCTTGTAAGGTTGCTCAAAAATTAAAAAAAAAACTACATTGAGATTCCATCTCACTCCAATCAGAATGGCAAAAATGAAGAATACAAACAACAACAGATGCTGGAGAAGTTGTGGGGAGGAAGGACCACTAACACACTGTTGGTGAGACTGCAAAGTGGGTATAGCCACTCTGGAAAGCAGAGTGGAGACTCCTCAAACAATTAGGAATGGACCCAGCTATCCCACTCTGGTATTTTCCCAGATGAGCTAGAATCAATCAGCTTATTACAGAGATACAACTGCATCAATGTTTGTAGCAACTCAATTTACCATAGTGAAATATGGAAACAACCTATCTGCCCTTCACTGGATGAATGAATCCAAAAACTGTAGTATATATGAAGAATGGAGTTCTACTCAGCTATTAGAAAAACTGGTACCATGGCTTTTGCCGGCAAATGGATGGAAATGGAAATAATCATGCTGAGTGAAACAAGGCAAAGCCAGAGATTTAAGTGTTGCATTTTTTCTCTTGATTGTGGAAGCTAGAATAAAACCTAAGACAGGATAAAAATTAGCCAAGTTTATTTCATAAATCCACCAAATCTGAAGTAATACATAGCTGTGGGGACTATAGCTATGAAAGAAGGAAGGGAGAAAGGGAGGGACAAGAGAAAGGTAAAAGCAGAAGTCTTCAATACTTTAGAGTACACTTGAATCTCATGAAAACCCCAAATGCACCCAGGCAGGCATATAAACCTAGTAATTTCAATGTTTAAATTACATGTATACGATCATTTATATATGTAACTTGGGGGTACTACAGAGGAGCCATGAGATTGGGGAGTAGGGGAAGAGGGGAGATCCTGGACAAGGATCAGGTTTAAGCAACTGTGTCAATATATGCATGCATATATGAATGTGAACCAATAAATTCCTTCATTATGTAAGATGATGCTTAACCAATAAAAAAATGATTTTGGTTAGATTTGCATTTGAATCTGCAGGTAAGACGGACAATTTTACACCATTCTACTGGGTCTTCCCATGCTTGAATGTGACATAGTTCTTTGCTTATTTATGGAGAAGATTTACATATTTATAATACTGTGGTCTTCCCAAATCCATTGATTTATTTACTTCAATTTATCTTCTCATAATAATTTATGTATGTGTATGTTCACATGTGTGTAGAAGTCTTGAACATTTTTCTCTACATTTATTTTTAGTAATTTCAATTTGATACTATTCCAAACAGTATTATTGAGAAATTTTTAATCATTTGCTGCTAATATGTAGAAACACAAATGGTTTGGGTGTGCTGCTCTAATATCAAGAAACAACCATATTCACTTATTAATTCTAACACTGCATCTGTAAACTCTCTTCATTGTACACCATCATGTTGTCTATGAATAATGACAAGTGCTTCCACAACTTTGGCATCTTCTACTTATTTTTCTTGTCTCAATGCATGGGCTAGGATTTCCTTAACAATATTGAATAAAACAATTGGTGGCAGATGTGCTGTCTCATTCCCAAATATATGGGAATTTTATCATTTAACATAGTACTAGCTGTGAACTTTTTTTTTTTTTTAGTAAACAGACCTTATCATATTCAAGAAGTTCTCCTCTATTCCTATTTTGCTAAGAGGGTTTTTTTTTTAATCATAAATGGGGGTTAAACTTCATTGAATACTTTTAGTTCATTTGTTCTATAAATGTGATATTTTTCTGATTGATTCTTGCATAGCTAAACCATACTTACATTCTTAGCTGTGTTGTTTAGCTCCCTTTATATACCACTGATTTTGGTTTGTTAGTATTTTATTTAGGTTTTTTTTTGCATTTATGTTCATGAATGAAATTTAATATAATTTTTTGTAATATTCCTGTTGGATCTTGATATCAACTTTATATTGACCTCAAAAAATAATCATTTTCTAGTCTCTCAAGCTGTTCATGTGAAATTCATATTATTTTGTTCTTAAATATTTAGAGGATTCATTAATGGAGCCATTTGGTCCTAGAATTTTCTTGAAGGATGTTTTTTTAAATTAAAATTTGGTTAATTAAATTAATGTGGTAAGTAACTTTATGTTTCAACTAGACTTGGTCATAGGATACCCAGATATTTAGTCAGACATTGTTCTGGCTGTTTCTGGGAGAGTGATTTTGGACAAAAATTAACATTTTTTATATGCTACTTCCAAGAGTTTATTTAGATGAATAGTACAGATTCTATCCCTGTTTTATGCAGGAGTTGGGATGTGGAGATTGAGACGATGTGGAGATTGAGACTTGAAGAGGTTGTAATTTGCCTGAGGACACACAGATGAAAATGAGTAACATTTAAATTGGGAGACTGACTAAAACATAATACCTTCCCAAATGTAGGTAAGCCTCACCCAAACAGTTGAGGACCTGAACTGAGCAAAAAGGCTTACCCCTATCCCCACTGCCTAAATAAAAGAAATCTCCAGACCAATAGCCTTCCACCTAGCACCTCTGCATTTTCCTACCTTTGCACTTGAACTGAACCATGGCTCTCTTTTTTATCTCAACCCTGCTGCTTTTCAGATGGAGTATATCATTGCCTTTCCTGGGTCTCCAGCTTGTTGGCACATAGTGCAAGTCTTGGGACTCACCAACTTCCGAAATAGATATATATGTCCTATTGTTTCTGTTTCTCTGGAGAGATAAGGATATACAGACACAATTTTTCCTTTACTTACAGCAGGATTATATCCTAATAAGCCCACCACAATCTGAAAATATCCTAAATTGAAAATACATTGTTAGGTTGATTCCAGGCAGCTGGTGATGCATCAGGCAGCCTACACACACGTGAAAGGAACAACTAATCAGATCCTGGCAAACAAGCCCCAGTGGCATCTCATAATCGCCTGGAGTTACCAGCCAATCTCTGAAGGACCTCCTCTGCCCACCCCAGATAAAGTCAAGGCCCAGCAGGGGCCATAAAGAGAGGGGTGATTTCACTTGCCTTACCTGCCCTCACTCTGCTGGCCAGGTGATCCTTTCTGAACTGTATGCCTTTTAATTCCTTTTCTTGCCTTACTGCATTATCTAGAACATCAAGTACTAAATTAAATAAGAGTGATGAGAGCCAATATCCTTGCCTTGTTCCTGATCTGAGAGGGAAGGCATTCAGTTTTCACCATTAAATACAGTGCTAAGGCCAGGCGTGGTGGCGCATGCCTGTAATCCCAGCTACTTGGGAGGTTGGGGCAGGAGGATTACCAGTTCAAAGCCAGTCTCAGCAAGTTAGTGAGGTCCTGAGTAACTTAGTGAGACCCTGTCTCAAAATAAAAAATTTAGAAAAGGGCTAAAGAGGTGGTTCAGCAGTTAAGTGCTCCTGGGTTCAATCCTTAATACCAAAACAGAAAAACATATAGAACGCTAAGTATTGTTTTCTGTATCTACTTTTTAATCAAAATTTAGAAACTTCCTTTCTATTCCTATTTTTCTGAAAGTTTTTCTTTTTATCATGAGTTGGTTTTAAATTTGGTCAAATACCTTTTCTGCATTGATTGATATGATCATGTGATTCATTTTCTTTAGACTGTTAATGTGATGGATTGTATTGATCAATTTCCAAATTGTAACAAGTCTTACATCTCTAGAATAACTCCACCTGGCCATAGTGAATAATTCTTTTTAAACATTTCTGAATTCCATGTTATTTTTTTTTGTTAAGAGGGTTTTTAAATTCTATATTCACTAGGGTTATCTGTGTGTGTGTGTGTGATGTTCTTTTTATACACCGTCTGATTAGTTTTGGCCCTGAGTTGTGTTATTTTCATGAAACGAATCTTAAAGTGTTTGCTCTTCTTCTATTTTCTGGAAAAGATTGTATAGAAAGGGTTTCAAATCTTTAAACATAAGAATTCTTCTATGAAATCACCTGGACTTAGAGATTGCTCTTGAGGAAGCTTATTAGTTGAATTTCTTCATAGCAAATAGGTTATTCAAATGATCCATTCCATATTGAGAGGATTGAGAAGTATGCAATTTTTTGTTTAGTTTTACAATCATAAATGTGTATAAAGTAACAATATGATAAACATTTGATTGTAAATCCACATTGCTTACACCCCAGTCTCTTGATTCTTCTACATTGTGCCCCTAACAAGTATTCTTGACCTATATATATACACACACACAATTTAATTCAGAATTAAATGATTGCATACATAATATTTGACTTCTCAGGGGGTAAAGAGTATGCTATGTTGTTGGTTGTCTCCCTAGACCCCTCCCTAGCTTCCTTCCCTCTCCCAATCCCCTGCCTCCCCTTTTCCCCCCTACATGTCTATGGTTCCTCTAGATTATGCTTTGCTCTATGTCCTTGGTGGATCCAATACATGAGTTTGACTTTCACCCAAGCCTGGGTTTAGCTCCAGCCTCCACAAATGAGTGAAAACATTCAACCCTTGACTCTCTGGGTTTGGCTAACTTTGTTTAGCATAAAGTAGTACATAATTTTTAAATTAGCCCATTTTACCTAAGTTGTCTAACATGTCTGTGTAAAGTTCATAGGAGAACCTTATTACCCTTTTGGTATTTAGAGTCTAGATTAATATTCCCTGTAATTTGTGTCTTCTTGCCCTTTTTTCTCATTTGTATTGATCTTTTCAAATAACATGGTTTTTGCTTAATTTTTTTCTGTTTTCAATTTCAATATTGCCTGCTTGTATCTTAGTTCTTTTTGCTTTTCAGATTTATTCTTTTTATATTCTTAAAGTGAAATTTAGGTTGTTGATTCAAAACATTTTTCTCTTCCAATATATACATTTTAGAACTATAAATTTTCCTCTCAATACTTCTTTAGCTGCCCCACAAATTTTGATGTTTTTGTCATTTAAATTTTTTGTTTCCCTAAGACATCCTTTTCAACCAATGGGCTTTTCGGAAATGTGTTATTTCCAAATTTTCAGAGGTTTTCTTGTTATTTTTCAGTTCTTGGCTTCTCATTTTATTTCACTGTGATTCTTCAGTATAATTTCTTTTAATTTTTGAGGGTCTTTCGTGGGCTATAATGTGGTGTATCTTCAAATATAAGTACTTGATAAAAACAAACATTTTGTTGTTGGGCAGAGTGTTCTACAAATGTCAGTTACATTCTGTTGTTAATGGTGTTTTTTACTACTTGATTTTTTGGTCTGGTTAGTCTAACAATTATTTACAAAGAAGTGTTGTAGATTCCAGCTAAAATTGCTGATTTCTCTATTTCTTCTATCAGTTCTGTATTAGTCTATTCTCCATTCCTGTAATTTGTACCTAAAGCTGGGTACTTATAAAGAAATTTAGCTAATAGTTTTGATGGCTAAAAGGTCAGGCCTCATGGTGAGGTTGTATATGAGAGGGAGAAAGCACATGGTTAGGCAGAAAACCAGAGTGTGGGGAGGGGCTGTTCTTGCTTATTAATAACAATCCCTAATGAGAACCAGGGTACCACAGTAGCTGCATTTATCCCTTCTAAGGAAAGGGAATTAATGTAGGGAATTAACCTCCCTATGTTATTTTTAAAATTAAGCCTTACAGATATCATATAGTTAACTGGGTCATGTTTTCAATACACTGTGCTAAACTGTCCTAACTATATCTAGACCATTTATATTTGATGTAATAATTGATCTATAGAACTTAAATTTGCCATTTTATTTTATGTTGAATTTTTTGTTTTGTTTTTCTGTCTTAATCGGTTGCTTGAATATTCTTTAGGATTTCATTTTTATTTATCAAAGTGTTTTAAGTGCATCTCTTAGCTTTCTAAAGTTTACGTTATTTGTTGCATTACTGCATCACTTACACATAACTGACTACAGTCAACCAGTGGTATTCCTTGTGACCCAAGGTGCCTAGATGGTCTACCTTTTATTCTTTACTTTTAAATCTTGTATTTGTTTCATATGTAATGTCTAGAGTTTTTAGTTACTCCTCGTAAAAGATGTTCCCAGAGGCATAAATCCAATTCTGAGAGTTTTGACAGAAATCTACACTCATGTAACAACCACCA
This sequence comes from Aplodontia rufa, assembly GCA_004027875.1. Classification (NCBI taxonomy): domain Eukaryota; kingdom Metazoa; phylum Chordata; class Mammalia; order Rodentia; family Aplodontiidae; genus Aplodontia; species Aplodontia rufa. The sequence continues at coordinate 8,380 of PVKS010030070.1, read as the reverse complement.
CATCTAAATTTAGCAGTTTCATCATCCATTCAATCTTACCCATGCCCCTTTTTGGTCCATCCCTTCCATTATCCCCACTAATCTGTTTTCTTTCCCTATATGTTGCCTTTCAGAGAAAATCATATAAAAATAGAGTCATGTCATGTATGTAGCCATTTGATACTGGCTTCATGAACTTTTCATTATGCATTTAAAAGTTATCCATGTTGCTGCATGTATCCGCATTTACTCCGTTCTATTGTTGAGTGGTATTCAATTGAAAGGATTTACTGCAGTTTGTTTATCCATTCCCCAGTTGAAGAATGAGTTGTTTTCAGTTTGGAATGATTACAAATAAAGCCATTATAAATATTCATATACATATTTCAGTGTGAACAGAAATTTTCATTTAACTTGGAAAAATAAGAAATAAGATTACTAGGTCATATTTTAACTACATGCATAACTTTATTTAAAATAAAACTGAAAACATGTTTCCCTGCCTAAAGTGGCTATGCTATTTTCCGTTCCTACAAGTAATGTATGTGTATTCTAGCAGCTTTGCACCTTTGTAGCTGGATACAAAGATTCTTGCAATTATTTGGGTTTGTCTCTTTTGTCATTGTAAGTGGTGTGTTGTAGTACCTCCAGGTTTTAATTTTCATTTCCCTATTGACTAATATTGAACATTTCTCCTGTGCTACTTGTCATCTGCATTGTTGTTGGTGAAGTGTCTTTCAAATCTTTTTTCCCATTTAAAAAATTGCATTGTTGGCTTTATTGTTGAATTTTGTAAGTTTAATATATAGTCAGATACCAATCATCTATCAGAAATGTGATTTGCACATTTTCTCATACTCTGTAGCTTATATTGTCATTCTCTTAAAAATGTCTTTCAAAGAACAGAAGGTCTCATTTTTAAGGAAGTCTAATAGATCAATTTGTTCTTTGATGGATTGTGCTTTTGGTATAATATTTTACCTAACCCAGGCTCACAAATATTTTGTGTTTTTTTCTTGGCTAATTTTTTATTAAATGCCAAACACTGTTTTTGAAAATGTGTAGAGATAATGTTAAGGTCTGGATGATGTCACCTTCCTCTTAGAAAAGACTTCAGCTTCTGTTAGGCAATTAGGTTAGAAGCAGATCACTTTAATCTAATTGGGGACTGAGATGACTCAAATCTTGGTTCCAGTCTTTGTGAGAGCTGTTTTATTTCTCATTTGCCCTAAGGTTTAAGTCACTAGGGGGCTGGGGAGTGGGCTTTAAAACTGGGTGTTTTTGACCTGCTCTCCCCTTTGGCGGGTCTTAAACCTCAGTGTTTTGTCTCATCAGTTCTGCAAGCCTGCCAAAAGCTCTGCTTAGCTTCTCTTCATTTCAGCCACTGCTTATAAATCAGCAAATGGCTCAGGAGAGATGTTGAGCCAAATGTCAGGTTCTTTCAGTGCTTCCCTTCTGTTCAGAATCGTAGTCCCTCAAGCACAGAGCAGAAGCTCTTGGATACCTTCAGACAGTTATTTTTCTAATCCAGCTTTTATAATTTTACTCAATGTGAGGGCTGGTCTGATACAAGCTAGTCTGATAACAACCAGAAGCCAAACGCCTCCCCACCAATTCTTCACACGGCTTCTTCAAGAGGCATATTATTATTTCGGTGTCCCAGAGACTAATTTTCCTTTAGAGCGATTAGCATATACCGAGGGCTGAGATATTATAAACCTGTAGGTGCACATCAGTGTGGGAAATGACTTCATTTCCCTATGGAAGCTCAGGCAAAGAGTATGTTTCTCTCGCCTCTATATTTCTGGGAGAATGTTGTTTTACCACTTTAGAATGAGAGTCTGATATTTAGCCACCTTCACCGGCTTAATGTAACAACTTTCTTCACACAGGTAGCATCAAAAATCTAATTACTTTCTCCTTGGGTTATTTTATGTGTTTATTCCCCCATTCTCTGCCCCTTCTAAAAGGTTACTGCTAGTAAACAAGTCTGTCAGGTAATATCTGGCATTGCATCCGGAACTTAATAGTGTGGTTCCCTAGGATGATCCGGGGTGCAGGAATTTGTCTTCAAAGTGTCAGATGAGAGAGATAAAGTTTCCTCAGTCAACATTAAATCTTTGATAGCAGCTCAAAAATAATTGAAATAAGAAATACCAGATATGCACCAGCTTTCAAAACTGAAAGTAAAATCCTTCTCAGAATGCTGAATAGAGATGCTGTGGGGCTTGTCAGGGCTGCACTGCCAGTGGGACCAGGTCCCTTGAGAATAAAAGTAAAGTGAGTGATGGTCAGTTTTATACAAGATATAGAAAAAGAAAAAAAAGAACGTAGAAGGAATTGTTAAAGGCAAAGGACTGTGCAGACAGTAAGAAGCAATGAAATATTTAACTTTGGAATAAGCTCCTTGACTAGGAGAAATAGCTAAAACAAGGACTCAGCATGGACATTCTGAGCTTTCTACATTGAGCATCTTACAAAATGAGCAGCAGATAACCATCAGCATCCATTTGCTCCACATAAGTATAAGCTGTTTAAATCACTGGGCCAAAGAAGAGACTTAGAATTCCAGCTTCCCTCTTAATTCATGGAGTGACCTTGGGAAGGTCATTTATTTTTCTCTAGGTTTCTACATAATAGCAAAATTTTAATGCATCATCTTTTAGATTTTTTAAATTTTGGATATAATTTTAAATATTGGTATAAGAAAATATTGGGTGGGCTGGAGTGGTGGCTCAGAGTTTACTGCGCTTGCCCAGCACACACGTGCTAGGACGTGGGTTTGAACCCCAGCACCATGTACACAACAAGGTGTTGGAGCAACATAAGCCACGTGAAACTAATAACATTGTAAAATTAATTCTCTCATTGTCCTTCTCTTAAAAAAAGAAAGAAAACACTGGGCACATTTTTTTTTTTTTGGTACCAGGCATTGAACCCAGGGGTACTTAAACACTGAGGCACATCCCCAGCCATTTTTTGAGACAGTCTCACTAAGTTGCTTAGGGCCTCACGGAGTTGCTGAGGCTGGCTTTGAACCCACAATCCTCCTGTCTCAGCCTCCCAAGCCGCTGGGATTATAGGTTTGCCACTGCATTCGGCTTAATATACTTTTCTTGACATTTTTTACATTCAATAAAACCCCCTGTGGTAGGGTTGTTTTGTTGTCGGTTTGGTTTGGTTTGGTTTGGTTTTTTGTGGATTTTCTTTTTAGTATAGAAATATGGATTGTGCATTATATACCTTTATCAGTCATTTAATATGTATGAACTATAAATACAAATATGTACAATTTGCAGAGAACCTGTATCCATAAACCTAATTATGTATGGAAGTCATTACTTCAGACTCAGACTGAGCTAAATTTTGTGGATAATTTTACCCCCTGTATAGTCATTTTGGATGAGTGGCATATTTACCTCTCTCAGAAAGGAGACTTTGTCACCAAATATTTGTGTAGAAACTAAAATGTTTTATCAGCAGCTTTAAAAGACCCAGTGTTAACTGCCTGCCATACCTAATGCTGTCTTAATTCATTTTTCATTATTATATTCTTGTTTGAAAACAAATCCAAATATTGAGATCATTATTCAGCAACAATATGCAAAATTGGTTCTAGAAAATTTCGTGCTTCTTTCAGAAGTGTTGTGATGGTTTATCTAAAAAATAATGATTTATCTAAAATAGTCTACTCCCTCACTTAAAAAAAACATTTGATCTCTTCCTATTTTTATCCCTTTGATTTCCTTCTCTTGCCTGATTGCTCTGGCTAGGGTCTCAAGGACTATATTGAATAAAAGTGGTGAGATCAGCCAGCCTTTTCATATTCCCAAAAAAAAAAAAAAGAAAAAAAAACATTTGATACTAGTGTACTTGCCTACAATTAACTTCAAATTCCACAATCACTATTTAGAGGAAGCTGGGATCTTTGAAGACAATATAAGCTTACTATTATCGTACAGATTAAAAAACAAAACAAAAAAACAACGGGACACAGTCATGTTCTGGTATTCTGTTCATTGATCTCAGAGTCTAACAAGCTTATCAAATATCAAATACTTATTTGCATGTAATCCTTTTTACCAGGTGATTTAAGGAAGTTCAGAAGAAAACATGTTTCCCATTCTCGGAATTAAAAGCTGCAGGACCATCAAGTCCATGTCTGTCTTGTTGGTTACCTAGCTTAGTCCCTGGTACATGGTGAGTGCTCCATCAGGGTCTAGTCTGAGCTACACTCACTCTCCCTTGATTTTAATCATCATTTTTTGTAAGAGAGAGGGACAGTGTGTGAGAGAAAGAATCAGTTTTTTATTTAGTTTTCATTTGGCCTTCATTGCTCTGACATCTCATTGCATACGTGGTGCTGGGGTTCTAACCCACAGACTTGTGCATGCAAGGCAAGCACCATAACTGCTGAGCCACCACTCCAGCCCCTGAATCCTCATTTTTTGAGCACAAATTGTGAATAAGAAGTAAGAACTTGTCTGTAGAAACCATGTTATTTCATGAACACTGTACGGTAACAGAATCTGCCCTCTTTTCTGACTGGCAATGGATAAGGAACCTGGAGCTCTCCATGCAGAGCCTGAGGAAGCTTGGTTAACAAGAGTGGTAAATGAGTTCTTAGGAGCTAAGTCAGTAAATTGTTCATGTGCACAAGCTTAGAGATCAGCTAATTAGAGTAAGGGACTGGAAAGGGAAGAAGATGTTAACTAATGTGTATTGGGAATATTTACGTGACAAGAATTTTCCCTACACTAACTAATAGTCCTCAAAACAATCAGGTGAAGTGAAAAAGCACAACTATCCCCTTTAAAGTGGAGAGCTTAGAGACTGAAAGTGTTAAGTGTTTTGTCCTCAGTTGCACAGCTTCTATAAACAGCAAAGTTGGGGCCACAGTTTATCTTCCTACCTCACTATACAAATGCTGCACCACCAGCTGACAGAGCTGAGTTAAAGGCAGACACTGTGGACTGCGGGACAATCAATACAGAACACATGATGTGCTCTTTCCCGGGCACAGAAAAGGAAGCAAGCAACAAGATGACCCAGACCACCGTGGCTCATAAGCCTTGGCTAAGTGCAGAGAAGTTACAAACTCTGAGCAGGCACGTGGCCAGAGCCAAAGGCTGCAGCTAGGACTCCTGCCACACAGAACGGCTGGACTCACTGGGCTCCTGAAGACTGCAGACTGTTTTTGAAAAAGGCAGTTGAGCTTGTCTTGGGCAGGTCCTCATAGAGGGAAGCCCAGGAAACAGAACCCAACTTGAAGGGCCCAGTGAAATCATAGTCGAAAGCACTGCCAGCATCTGCCACAGTTGTGTGAGCTGAAGAGGTGAAGCAGGGAGTCAGTGATCTTGTGCTGCAGATTCTGGAATAACACTGTTTCGTGTTGTTTGTATATTCCATGTAATTGCCATACAACCCTGAAGGTGGAGATTGAGTCTTAATGTGGTTCTCATTGCTTTACTTCAGTGCTTTTCCTGTGGTAAACATGTGAAAAGATAGACCAAATCTATCAAATCTGTCATATCTTTCATATATTTGGATTTTAATTATACAATCAGTAGAAAATCAGACTGGGGCTCTATAACTGTGTTCAGCCTGGTTCCTGTCTTTTCTTCCATCTTTAACAGAGATCTGAAGCTCAAAGTTTACATTTAATATTTGTTCAGTGGATGAATGGGTGCCCGCTTTACCTGCATTTGTGACATTTGCTTTTCATGGTGAGCCCAATGAGGGTGATTTTCAGTTCCTTGTCCCTTTTGTTACATTGGGCATAGGTACAACTTTACAATAAACAAAATCCTTCTCTGGATTTCACAAACCCGAACTGAATTTGAGTTATTTAGAGGCTTACAAAAGCATTTCTTTTTATCTATTTAGTAAACCAGGGACCTTTTTTGTTAAATAAGTTATATGTATGTATGTGTGTATGTGTGTGGGATTTGTGATATATTTATGAGATGACTTCTCTTACTACAAGCTCCTTTTAAATCAAAATTATTCAGGAACCACAGTAACCACAGCCCCAGCAACTCTCACAGCCCTTCCATCACTTAACAAGAAAATTCATCATTCAGCTGTATCACTTTCCACCTGAATAAAACTGGATTTTACCTAACTTTTGAGGCATGTTATAGAAATCAAGCAATGTTAACAAATGTCTGCTATTAAAACATAATGCTTAAAAATGTTCATGTGAATGTTCCATTTGGTGCCACCATCTTTCCTAATTTCAGTCTTAAAATGTGACTTAGATTCACATACTAGAGACTGAAATCAACAAAGACAATAGGAAAGGGGATTTTGCTCTGAGATTGGAACAACCATTTCCTTGATAAATGAACTGAGTATTTTTGTTGTCATTGATATGTTAACAAATTATATATCTTTTTTTCTAGCAAGTTACTAGAATCTAAATGATACAGTTGCTCAGAAGACTTTCTAAATCTAATGTAAATTCATGATATTAGTGAATAATAAGGCCTCAACTTAGTTTTACAAATATAACCTATGGTTAGCATTGTCCAAGTACATTCTAACATCACCAACAAAAGAGAAATGTAACACATAAAGGCCATGTTTTTCTTAATGTGATTGCATGAGAACTATTATAAAGGTATTCATAAGATGCCTACTGAGAGATTTCATGGTGCATTACTGAACCCTATAGAAAAAATTCCAGTTATTTTCTTTTTAAAATAAAAAAAATCTATGGGGGCTGGAGTGGTGGCTCAGCGGTTATGGCTCTTACCTAGCATGCAAAAGCAAACAGGTTCGAACCCCAACACCACGTACACAGCAAAATGTCAGAGCAATGAAAACCACATGAAAAACTAAAACTGATTCTTTTTCACTGTCCCTCTTTTTTTAAAAATCTATGAAAAAATAGCGTAAGCATAAGCATATAAAGCATATGCTTGCATGCAGCACTAAACCACGATTTAAAAAGCCTGCCAAACAAAATCTAAACAGAAAGCAACATTATAAACGTAGAAAATATAGCTTTCACTTGGGACAATTTAGTAACTGGGATTAGTAATATTAGGAACTGAAAAACTGCCATGGCCAATTTTTCTTAGCAGAGAGTGCTGATCCTGTGAGGAAAGAGTCTTGAGGCAATTAGGCAGTTGCCATCCCTAGAATTGAAGCTGCTTTTATCTTTAAATTTGTGAGTCATTTATTCTTCAAACACATATTTCAGCATCAACCATGTAGAGTGGCCCTGGTGAATAGGCAGGTATGGCCTTTGCCTCAGGTAGCTCACTGTTAGGGACCCACTAACTCAGGTCGACCTTTGCAATCCCATACCAGTATGGCCACCTATAAGGGTTGGAGCAGACTCCCACAACAGTCCTGAGTAGGCTTGGGGGGAATAATTACACTCGTTTCACAGACGTTTAAGCAGCACAGGCAGAGTCCCAAAGTCATACAACTATTAGTGCTGAGACAGGAACACATCGCTCATGCGCTCTCTCTCTCCGGGCTAGTAGACATGGCTAAAACCCCTCTTTGACCCTAGAGTTTGAGTTTGAACTTAAATGGAAACACCAAAGTCAGAGATATTGTTGTTTAGAAAAGGTCTTGAAGATCAGGTGAAATGGAGACATAGATCTAAGGGATATGAAGTGATCATGACATTTGCGGGTATAAAAAGCAAATGCTAACAAGATGAGCCAATGCTACCTGACAAGAATAAAAATAGCATTTGCTACATGCCTGGCACTGCTGCAAGCATTTTGCATAAATTAATTCCTCTAAAATGAACTCAATGAAATACCTTTAATCCCTACTGAATAGATGAGGAAACTAAGAGAAATTAAAAAGCTTGCTTAAGATCCCACAGCTAGCAAATGGCCACAGGTGAATTTGGAAGTAGGCAGTGTAACCCAGAGTCTATGACTATAACTGTTGTGCTATACTACCCCTCAGAATGAGTTAAAAGCTCTAGAAGGGCGTTTGCTTGCACTCAGTGGTCTTTTTCTCCAGTGATTATGGCAGAAAAAATGACAACAGCCATTGCTCTCTATATGTTTTATCCTAAATAGGTGAATCTGCTTTCTTCTTTTCTTGCCCTTAGGAAAGCCCATTGTTCTTACCTGGAATGAAGAGGAGATTGCTTCAACAAAATCAGAGACGAAAATGGGGATATCACCACAGACCCATCCAAGATAACAGAAGATTATCAGAACCTATTTTGAAAATTTATGCTCTACCAAATTTGAGAACCTGGAAGACATGGACAGGTTCTTGGACACATACGACATCCCATCTTTAACACAGGAGGATATTGAAAACCTCAACCAACCAATCACAGAAAGCAAAATTGAAGCAGTAATCAAAGCTCTCCCAAAAAAGAAAAGCCCAGGTCCGGATGGATATACGGCAGAATTCTACC
>PVKS010030069.1:0-24538 GCA_004027875.1 Aplodontia rufa | reverse complement strand
TAAAAGAAAAAGAAAAGAGAACAAAAACAAAATACCTTACTGAGGAATAAAAGCTTTCTGCTGTGTGGTCAAACCTGCTGGCAGGGATGAATACTCATTCTTCATATTTTCTTTTGCTTTTGTAGCCCTTTGGTCAAGGCTTGGACAATGTGTAGGTAGACAACTTGTTCATCATTTAGCTGACAGCTTTGTGACTAAGTATAACAGCTGACTATAGTATGTGTGTCTGTTTCAATTTGCCCATTATATGATGGGTTAGCATGGTTTGGATGTTGACAAATTGTATCCTTGGCTGGAGTTAGTGTAGAGTTCTACATTGAAGATTCAAGTAATTGGATTTAGACTTGACCCAAATTTGGAAGTCTATGGGTGGGTGTTTGAGGGTTAATCCTCCCTCCTGGCACAAGGGTGCCAGTGTCTTCCCTGTCTGGATCTCTAGGTTCTATGATAAAAATCATTTCTTGGGCATGGAGATAAAATCTCCTCCAGAACCAGTTTCAGCTTCACTGTTCAGAGTATGGAGTACAGGGTATTTGTGTTGGAGTGTAGATGCTCCTGTGTGACCCTTGTGTCTACAAGAATGTGAACTTTCTTCCTTCAGCTCTTGAGACGGATTAGTCCAAGTTATATTTTCTTTATGCCTTTTTCAGTGTCTTTGGTTCGGGCCCTTTGTTTTTGCTTTGTTTTTTTTTTTTTTTGTTTTGGTTTTTTTTGTTGTTTTTTCCCAGCTGATGGAGGGGATCCCATTAGCCCATCTAGTCTCTGTTGGCAGTTGTCTCAGGCAGATGTAGCAGTTGCTTTTCAAGCAGGGAGTATGAAAATGGGCAAGCCAGATTTCCTGAGTACTCAGATTTTTCTCCCCTAAGGCTTGGGAGGGCTGATGAGGGCACTGACTCTGAGTCCATTAAAGTCAGCCCACCTCTATAATCCATGGGTTTCTTCAAATCTACTTTCCTCTTCCTCCTCCTCCTCCTTCTTTACTTCTTCTTCTTCTCCTCCTCCTCCTCCTCCTCCTTCTTTTTATATAAATTCTTTATCTGCCAATCATAAGTTTTACTGTGTCTCCATGCTACCCTTCTTCTTGTGACCTCCTCTGTCTGGTGGCCATCTGGTTGTGCCCAATCTGATGCTTCTCTTATTTATTTTTCCTATGTTCAGGTAACTTAGTTTTGTGTCTAAAAATTTATTTACAGCTCAGTATTAAGTTTCAGTGTATTTCCTTGGCTACCTACCATGCAGAGAAGCCATCCTCCCACTTTGTAGGTCTAATGCTGAGAAACTTCCTGCCAATGCTTGCTCCCTTTAATCCACCATCTTTCTTCTCCCACAAATTATTTTTTTGACTCAACAAAATTGTTATCAAAAGTCCAACTGATATTTTTGGAAAAAATTAACAAGCTGATCCAAATTTTATACGAAATTTTAAAGTCTCAAATAACAATAACAATCCTGAATCCTGACAAAGAAGAAAACTGGATTAATTAGCACCCTAGTTTCAAAACTTACTACATTTCACTAAGCATGTGATGCTAGCATAAATGTAAATACATATAATAAATATATCATAATTATGCATATATGTGTATATGTATGTATGTGTGTGCATTTATATATTTGATCATTGCTTATAAAGTTAAATATAAGTTCCTCAGATGACTAAGTATTCCATTCGTTGATATCTACCTGAGAAGAAAGAAAATATATTTCCAATAAATGCCTATATAGAGATGTTCGGAGAAACATTCTTAATAATAAGGAAAAGGGAGAGAGAAAATAATGCATGCTTTCCAACACAGAACCTCATAATCATTATACTAAGCAAAAGAAAGTGGGCATAAAAGACCATATGCTGTGTTATTACTTCACATAATTTATCGAAAGACAAATGTATACAGACTGAAAAAAATATTCATACATGCTTGGGGCTGGGAGTGGAGTAAGAAGCAGAATGACTACAAGTGAGCCCAGGTATCCTTTTACAGTAATAGAAGTAATCTAAAATTAGATTTGCTGATAGTCCCAAAGCCCTATACAATTTCTAAAAACTATTTCGTTGTATCCTTGCAATTAATAAATGTAATGCATGAAAATTATAACTTAATGAAACTGAAAAATATTAAAGCATTTTTGTAGGTTAGTTCATATGATTTTTGTAATTTTTTCTTTTGTGCTTAAGAGAGAAATTGTTAATTACATGCAAATGGTTTTGTTCAATCATATGGGAATAGATAGTTCCTGTTAGTTCACACTGCTCTCAAATTTTGCTTTATTTTGAAGCCATTATTTAAATACACTGAGCCAATAATTTTTGAAATATCTCCCTTATTAGTTAAAATTTTACTTGACATTCCAATTAATTTGTGACTGGAGAAGGTGGGTCACACGTTACCTGCCTTCAGTTGCCAGTTAATTCCTATCAGGGGATTAACTCACTGATTGGGTTAAGGCTCTTACAACCCAATCATTTCCCCTCCACCTTCACATTGTCTCATATATTGAGCTTTTGGGTGACATTTTTCATTCAAACCAGAACATTCCACCCTTCGCTCCCTAAACCTTGTGATAATCTCACAATGAAAACTTTGTTTAGTCCATTTTCGAGAGGCCTCATATTCTTAACAGTTCTAAGATTTCCCAAAAGTTCAAGTCTAGAGTCTCTACTGAGATTTAAGGCGAACTCTCAGCATGAATTCCTGTAAAATATCAAATGAAGTTACACATGTCCAACATATAAAGTGCATAGTAAATGATCCATTTCAAAAAATACGGGCATAGAAAGAAGAGATGTGAAAAAAGCAAGTCTGAAATCCAACTGGGCAAACAAGTCCTGTAGTTCTATGTCTGGTATAGTATTGATGTTCCTGCTGGCAAATGGAGTCTGAGATGACTACAGATTCCAGCAGCCAAAATAGCCCACTTCTAGTGTTTGCAGCTATTCCCAGTTAAAACTGGGAATTTGGGCTGAATGCAGGTTTTTAAGATCAAAATAATATTAGCATATCCCGAGCTAAAAGTTGGGTGTTCATTCCTCCACGAGATACCCATTTAACCCATGAGTTCTTCTGGGGGAAACTGCAACAGGTGAAACCCAAGGTGGTCATCCATGTTTTGGTGTTACCCCTGGATAACAAAGTATATATACATTGATTACTGTTGGTTTGATAATGTTTCCCCCCCAATTGTATCTGTATATACTTCTAATAAAATTTAAAAAATTATTTTAAAAAATTAAAAAAAAAAGTTGGGTGTTGCAGCTCTTGGTGTGGTGGAAATTCTCCCTGGGAAAATGGCACCAATCTTCTGGGTTCTTGTTTCAGGAATCTGATGAATAAAATCCATGGACAATCATGGAAGGAGGAGTAAAAGGACTGGGATTTATTTAAGGAAGGAGAGCAGAGACTCCACAACGTGGAGGTGTACCTAGAAGCAGGAAACCATCTGATGGATGTTAGGCCAGGGTTTATATTGGTTTAGGGTATGAGCCTTGATTATGATTCATGTAAAGTAGGCATTGAGAAAAGCACCAAAACCATTGGTTAAAGTCTATGCAAAACAGGCATTGAAACTAAGCACCAAATTCATTGGTTAAAATCTACACAAAACAAGTAGCAATTCTTTCCTAGTTCCCATCTGTGTCCACCCCCACTTCTTAGTTTTCCTACCTCTGGGACAAAGGAGTTGCTCTCACCAGTTAGCCTCATGGTCATTTTGCATTTGAAGACACTGAGCATACCTGTCACTCATTCTCTACTGGCTAGTGGTTGAATAGGGCCCATGGTCCTGACTATCTATCCATTTTACTATCTCTCCTAAAATTGTCTCAGTATCGTGTTGTTCACTACAAAAGGCTGGTGTAGCTCTGCCCCTCTGGCCTTGAGCTTGCTGCCCATGTGATCTCTCTGATGGCTAATTCCTGCAGCTTTGCTGGGCAGACATTCTAAGAAACTGTCATTTATTAAACTAAGGGATCTCCATGACTGTTTATGCTTCCTCTTCACATCTCCATGCATCACACTCTTATGGGATGACTGCAGGTGTGCCAACCCTTAGAAACTTTGCCTGGCCTTGGAGACCTTCTTCTGAAATTGTGGTAGAAGCCTCTTTGACTCTAACTCCAGCACCCTGCACTCCAGCAGAACCAGCACCACATGGATGCTGCTGAGGTCTGCTGCCACTTCTAGCAATAGCCAAGCCTCCAAGGACCTTGGCTGTAGCAGCCTCTGAGTGCCTGTGTGATATTGCACATTGAAAATCCTTCCTAGGCCCCCAAGTGCAAGAAGGATGCTCCACTGGTCTCAAAATAATTTCACTCCCTTGAGCCTGAGAAGGGTGTGGTTTTGCCAATTCATGAGATGCCCTCAAACCATTTTTCTTATAGACTCTAGGTAGTTAGCAGTTCTTTGCTGTTGGTGATGCCTTCAACAATGGCCACTCCTTTGGGCCAGTTTCATTTACATCTTTGAAGTCCAAGTTTTTCAAGTCTGTCTGCTTTGCCTTCTGCTCCTGGTCATTGCAGTAAATTTTGCTAAAAGCTTCCAGCAATATATATGCTACCACCTGCATACTAAGCTACTTAGAAATTTCTTCTGCCAGATTAAGAAGTCCATCACTTTTAAAATCAGGCTCACAGAAGGTCTCAGGATATGATCAAAATATAGACAATTTCTTTGCCAGAACGTAACATGAATAACCTTTATTGCAATTTCCAATAGAGTACTCCTCTGAAACCTCTTGAACAGCATCTTGACTGTCCACAATCCTATCATCATTCCATATTCTGAACTCCCAATAGAATCATCCATTCAGTTCCTCTTACAGCAATATATAACTTTTCCAGCTTGCATCACTAAACTTTCCAAAATTTCTCCCAGAAATACCAAAAAGCTCCAAAAGCTGGTCAGGTTAGTCACAGAAATGACCCCAGTTCTTGGAACCAATTTCTGTTTTAGTCAGCTTTTAGCTGCTGGGACTAAAAGATGTGACAAGAACAAATTTAGGAGAAAAAGTTTGAGGGCTCATGGTTTCAGAAGTCTTAGTTCTTGCTCCTGAGTTTAAAGGGGATGCTTTCAGTTTTTCTCCGTTTACTATAATGTTGGCTGAGAGCTTGTTATAAATGCCCTTTATAAATTTGAGGTAAGTTCCTTTGATCCCTATCTTTTCCAAAGTTTTGGGCATACGTGGATGTTGAATTTTTATCAAAGGCCTTTTCTATATTGAGATGATAATATGGTTTTTGCTTTAATTCTGTTTAAATGGTATATCATATTTATTGATTTGCATATGCTGAAACAGTCTTGAATCCCTGGAATGAGCCTACTTGATCATTATGTATTATCTTTTCATTGTTTTGTTGAATATGGTTCACTAGAATTTTATTTTTGATTTTTGCATGCATGTTCATCAAGATATTGGTCTGTAGTGTTATTTTTTAATGTTTGTTGGGTGTTTGATCAAGGTTATGGACACCTCATTAAAAAGTGTTTGGGAAGGATCCATCCCTTTCAGTGTTGTGGAATAGCTTAATAAGAAGAGATGTTTGCTCTTCTGTGAAGATCTGATAAAATTCTGCTGAGAATCCATCAGCTCCTGGACTTTTCTTTTTTGGAAGGCTTTTAATTGTTGTTTCATTTTCACAAATGTTTTATATTGGTCTGTTTACATTTTCAATATTCTCCTGAATCAATTTTGGAATGTCATATGTGGCTAGGAATTTGTTCATGTCTTGTAGGTTCTCCAACTTGGAGGAGTATGGTTTTTCAAAATAGGTTCTGATAATCCTCTGGATTTCAGATGTGTCAGTGGTAATATATCGATTTTCCTTGTTGATTTTGTTACTTTTTGCTTCATTGAAATATTTTGCTGAGATGAGATATGGGTCTGTCAATTTTATTTACTTTTTTTCCAAAGAAACAACTCTGTTTTGTTGTTTCTTTCAATTGTTTTTTTTTAATACACTATTTTATTGTTTTCAGCTCTTATCTTGATTGTTTCCTGTCTTCTACTGGCTTTTGGATTGAGTTGCTTTTCTTCTTCTTCTTCTTCTTTTTATCTTTTATTTTTTGACTTGAGGAGCATAAGCGTGTTTGTGATTTCTCAAGATTGTTGATGAAGGCACTTGGTGATAAAAATTTCCTCTTAAGAATGCTATCCCAGAGATTTCAGTAAATTGTGTCTTCGTTCTCATTCATTTCCAAGAATTTCTTGATTTCTTTTCACATATCCTCCTTGATCCATTCTTCATTTAAGAAAGTATTATTCAATCTTCATGTATTTATGTGTTTTTTGTTATTTTTCTTGCTTTAATTGCTAGGCTCATGCCATTATGATCTGATAGTATACATGGGATCGTATCAACTTTTTTTGTATTTTCTAAGATTTCCTTTGTGGACTAGAATAGAAATGATTTTGGAGAAGGATCCATGCATTCCTGAAAAGAAAGTAACTCAGTCAATTCAGGTGGAATGTTCAACATTGATTTGTGGTTCTGTGAGGATAGTTGAGTTCAATAGCAGATTCCTTAACTTTTGAATTATTTTTGACCTTTACAATATCCAATGCCTCCCAAGATAAGGAAGCACAATAAAATGAACATCAAATGAATGAAATATACTGCATTATACCAATTACTTTACTCCTTCTATACATATTATGATGATAATTACTGTCTGAAAGAGGAATAGTAGGTTTAGCCATTACCTCCTGCAAGGAAAATTATCTACAATTAAAAAAGAAAGAAAGAAAAAATTCTTAAAGAAAAGAAAATAATTCAAGTTGTGATCCCTGTGATTATCTCATTTCATGTTGGGGGGGGGCGCAGAAAGTCAGTGTCCACTTGATATTTTTTAGTAGAAATCCACAGTCAGAAGTGCTGTGGTCACACGATAGAAGCTTTCCAGAATTCTCAGTTTGGAGGATAGTTGCCAGGACATGGGGGAACTGTAATGCCAGATGGCTTCCACATTCCAGGTACGGCGGGGGGGTGGTAAGTGCAGAGCAGCATTTCCTCTGCTGGATGCGTAGGTAATTCCTCCAGGCCTCCTGTCCCAATCCCTGTTCTTTCCTGCATCCTCTGGACCCTCCTTAGGTAGTCTCGTGGGCTCTCTGATTTAGGAAAGGGAACAGGCTAAGCTGGGATCCCCTAAGCTCCTCCAACCTGAATTCCATAAAACCATTCTTCTTCTTCTTTTTTTTTTTTAAACCAGAGAGGAGGACAGTGAGAGAGAGACAAAGAGAGAATCAACTTTATTTAGTTTTTCATGTGGCTTTCATTGCTTTGACACTTTGTTGTGTACATAGTGCTGGGGTTTGAACTCATGTACTCACTCCCACATGCCAGGCTAGCACTGTAACCACTGAGCCACCACACCAGCCCATAACACCATTCTTGAATGGACACAACCTCCTCTACTATTGACATTATTGGTTTGCCTTGCTACATGTGTGATGATTGATAAACCTACATTACATAACATAATCATCCGAAGTCCATAATTTACATTAGGGTGTTCTAAGTTTTTTGAGTTTTGACAAGTATGCCATGACATGTTTCTTCCATTATAGCATCATACAGAATAGTTTCACAGGCCTAAAATTCCTTTGTGATTTGCAAATTCATCCTTTCCTCCAAAGTTTTGACTTTTCCAGGTTCATATAGTTGGAATCATACAGTTTCAGATGTTTTCTTTTGCTTAGTAACATTCATTTGGTTTTCTCCATGTCTTTTTGTGACTGAATACCTCATTTCTTTTTAGCACTAAATAATATTACATTATATGAACATATTGGTTTACTTTTATGCTCATCTACTGAAGGACATCTTAGTTGTTTATAAATTTTGGCAACTTTATGAAGATGCTAAAAATTCATGTGCAGGTTATTACATGGATGTAATTTTTCAATTCATTTGAGTAAATACCAGAATGAAATTTTTAGAATCTATGACAAGGTATATTTAGTTTTGTAAGAAACTGAACTGTCTTGCAAAGTGGTCACACCATTTTGGATTACCACCACCAATTAAGAGCTTTGTTCCACATCCTCATTAGCATTTGGTATGGACAGGGTTTGGAATGCTGACCACTTTAAATGATATGAAGTGTTGTATCATTATTGGTTTAATTTACAATTTTCTAATAGCATATTAAACTGAAAATCTTTTCATCTGCTCACTAGTCATCTTTACAACTTTTTCAGATGTCTCTTCAGATGTTTTTCAATGAATTGTCCAATTTTATGTTGTTGGCTTTTAATAGTTCTTTGAATATTTTGAAAACTAGACTTGCATTTTGTAAATACTTTCTCCCAGCCTAAAGTTGATTTTCTCATTCTCTTGCCTTCATCTTTACAGAGCAGAAATTTTAATTTTAATAAATTCCAACTTATTACCTATTTCATTCAGGTATTATGTCCTTGATATTGTGTGTAATTAACATATCCAAAGTTATCTATGTTTTGTCCTTTGTTAATTTCTAAGAACTTCATAGCTTTGTTTTTGACTTTTAAGTCCTGGATTCCCTTTGAATTAATTTTTCATGATGGCTATCAGATCTATTTTCATATCCATTTATTTGCATATAGATGTCCAGTAGTTCCAGTATCATTTTTTGAAAAAAATTGTTTGCTCCATTACATTGCCTTTTCTCCTTTGTCAAAGATGAGTCTTAGATATTTATGTGAGTATGCTTCTGCTCTCTATGTTGTTAAATTACTTGTCTATAATTTCATTCATATCACTCAGTATTCATTACTTTACCTTTATATTAAGTCTTGATGATGGGAAGCACCATTCTTCTGAAGTAGGTTTTATTGATTTTGCTCTTAGCTAGTATGAGTGTTTTGTCTTTCTTTACAAACTTTCAAGTTAGTTGTCGGATATTTTCAAGAATTTTGATTCTTCTTTCATTGAATTTATAAAAAACGTGAAATGAATTGACATCTTTATTATATTAAGTGTATCTATCCATGAGCATGGTAATATATCTTCAGTGTAATATGTATATATATATAATATATACATGTACATGTATACATCATATACATGTACATATTATATGCAATGTAATATTTGTGTATATATATTTATTTAAGGATATTTTGTAATACTTATAGCTGAGATTTTTTTCCCTTGGGTTCTAATGTAAATCATGTTATGTTTTCTAATTTCAAATTCCAATTGCTAATTGATGGCAAGACAAAGAGCAGTTAACTTTGTATATTAACTTGTTACCCTCCCATATTACAATAATCTTTTACTAATTCCAGAAGTTTCTTCATTGTTGTTTCTTTAGATTTCCTACATAGACAACCATTGTATCTGCATTCAAAAATAATTAGCTTTCTTTGTCCCTAATGTGCATTAGGAATAACATATAATAATGAACATTATTTTCTCATCTTATTTTATTACCTAAGGTAATAGTAGAATATTGAAAAGGAATGGTGAGAGGAGACATTCTTGTCTTATTTCTAATCATAGTGGGAAAGTTTTAAGATTTTAGGAAACTATAATATTAAACATATAGGGTTTTTGTAGATATTCTTTTCAGTTTGAAGTTTCTGTCTATTACTAGTTTGCTGAAAGGTTTTTACTTGAATGGGTGGTTGATATTGTTACATGTTTTTTCTGCAGTTATTGATACAATAATGTGATTTTCTTCTTTAGCCTACATACAGTGGATTACAATAATTTCATTGAAACATTGGAAAATCATTGCATAAATGAAAAAAATTCCATTGATTATGTATATGATTTTTTTGTTTGTATCATTGATTTGATATGTTAATATTTCTTTCTTTGAGAAAAAGGAGAAAGAAGTTATAATGCTTTTCAAATAAAGGAGAAACACAGGGAACTCCTGTTCCAGAAGCTATGATTCTGCCATCAGAGGGAACAGAGGGTTTTAAAACAGGTTATTCAAAGGTAACATTCCAGATGTGCTCTAAAGGGGGTTGTAATTCACTTGCTAATTTGGGAAATTTTTTAGATCTTCTGGTGACATCCCCAAAGTCTGAGTAATTTCATACTGTGGTGGGTGTGTGCTTAAGGACAGATAACAGGATCTAATATGAGAAAGAAGTATAACCATGTTTCCAAGATTAGGGAAGGGAAGAGTAGGGAGGGGGAGAGATTAGTGAGGAAGAGTGGGAGAGGAAGAGATAGCAGAGCAAGGGCTACATTTATAGCTTGAAGTGGACCACTGTTCCATTTTCCCACTGTCAATTTCTAACTTCCATTTCTATGAAAAATGGATAAAGACATCTCTAAGCTGCTTCCTGTAGAGAGACAGCAAATCTGGGAGGAATGTGACCCAAAGTCATGTTCTCTATTAGGTGGGATATGCCAACATTTTGTTGACAAATATTACATCTATTTTTGTGTTAAATATTAGACTATGATTTTCTTTTCTTTTTATGTCCTTGTTTTGTTTTGCCATTAGGTTTAATAATTGCCTCATTGAATGAATTAAGAATTATTTTCCTACATCTATCTTCTGGAAAAAAAGATGTAGATAATTGGTACATTTTCTTTATTAAAATTTTGGTAAAATTCACCAGCAAACTTGTGTTTTAAGATTATTTAATTATAGATTGAATATTTTTCAGGGTTATAGACTTTTGCAGTTTGTCCATTTCTTCCAGTGTATTTTTCGGAATTATGTTTTCCGTGCAATTGGCCCAATTCATATATCAGATTATCAGATTTGAGGATTTAGAATTTTCATAATATTCCTTTATTTCCATTTTAATGCTCAAGGAATTTAGAGATTCCTCCTATTTCATCTTTCATTTAATCATCTATGTAATCTATCATCTATCTACCTATCTATCTCCTTTTTGCTATCTGTCTAAAATAACTTGTTATTTTTTATAATGTTTTTACCTTTTCAGTTTATTTAATTTCTTCTCTGATTATTATAATTTCATCTCTTCTCACATTGAATTTAATTTTCTCATTTTTCTATTTTGCTAGAGAGAAGCTTAGATTTTCTTCTTTTCTAACATTAATTCAATGCTACAAATTGTCTTCTGAAACAGTTTTTGATGCATTCAAATAATATAGATAAACTGTATTTTCATTTTCATTTAATTTGAATTTCAAATTTTCTCTTCAGATATATTTTAAAATGTATATTTAATTTCCATATATTTGAGGGATTTTCCCAGTTATCATCTTCTTATTTATTTTTAGGTTATTTTGTGGTCAGAGAGCTAACATTGTACAATTTCTTTTCAGTAAAACTTTTAAGGTATATTTTATCACACAGAATGTAGTTATCATGATAGAAGTTCCTTGTAAGCTTAAGAAAAAAATGTATAATTGGCTGTTTTTATATCAACTAGTCTATATATGTCAAAGATATCCAGTTGACTAATGGTGCTGTTGAATTTAATATGCCTTTAATGATTTTCTACCTGATGAATCTATTTCTGATAAAAACTGTAAATGTTTCCAAATATAATAGTGAACTCATCCATTTCTTCTTTCATTCCATTAGTTTTTATATCACATATTTCGATGCTCTGTAGTTAGGTGCATTTACATTAAGGATTAAATATTCCTAGAATGCTGACTTGTTATTAAACCCCAACAAATTGAGTCCCTCTGGAGATTTGAACTTGTCCACTCAAAACCTCCAGGAATCTGTCAGTTACAGTTCATATTTTCCTGTGCCAGAATGGTTCTGGATGATGCTTCTTTTCATATGTTTCTGTTCCAGTAAATCATGATTTTCTGTATATATCTGTCTGTCTTTCTAATTTTCAGGGCAGCAGCTTGCCCTGAAGCATGACTTCTCGAAAGGATCTAAAAATTATTGGTTTTAAATCTCGTTCTTCTCTTTACTTGTTAGAATAGTTTGGTGACTGCTAAGCTTGTGACTTACTGGACTTGTGACCAGATGCCCTCACATATATATTGTGCATTTTATGACACTCATTATTAATACTCTCAGTCCTCTTTTGGTGCATTAACTATCTGATTTTATTTTTCTTGTAATACTTAGCTTATTAAAGTCTGAATTTATATAATATTATGCCAATTTGCCTATAGTAAAGAACCTTATAACATTTCAAATTTCCACATTTTTTCTCATCTTTGCCTTTCATTGTCAAATATTCTAAGTTTACTTTAAACCCCAACAATTAAAAATTTTTGAACAATTTTTATTGCTATGTCTTCAAGTTTATCAATCATTTTTCTGCAATATCTAGTCTTTTGATAATTTCATCTAGTATATTTTGAATTTCAGACATTAAGGTCTTTATCTTTATTTCACATTTATTTATCTCTTAATATTTTATATGTTTTGAGTGTGTAACATCTGAATTGCAATTATAGTAAGTATTTACACATTTCTTTTTGATAATCTGGATATCTTTGCCAGTTATGTGTTAATACTGATTTTTTCAATATTCTTCAAATTACTGATCATTGGCTCTTGTTTCTTTGCATGTTTGGTACATTTTATTGAATTCTAGTCATTATTAATTTTACCTCATTGGGTTGGGTTGGGGTCATTTTTTCATTTAAATAATTTTCATCTTTTTTGTAATATAGCTATATTACTTGGAAATGGTCTCAATTTTCAGATTTTCCTTTAAGTTTTGTTACATTCA
Source organism: Aplodontia rufa (assembly GCA_004027875.1). Lineage (NCBI taxonomy): Eukaryota > Metazoa > Chordata > Mammalia > Rodentia > Aplodontiidae > Aplodontia > Aplodontia rufa. Next base: position 11,923 of record PVKS010030069.1, on the reverse strand, counting down.
GTAAGAATGTCTTTAAGTAATTAGACGTCTTGTGTATGTTCTCCAATGTTTTATGAACGATGAGATTCCAAATTGCCTTCTGGGAAAGGACATTATCCCCAGTCATATACAAGTGCTTGGTTCTGTACCCTTTTATGCTTTATGTTGCTTTTTTACTGAGACATAAATAGAATCTTCACAAATATGCTCTTATTAGTACTCTGCTTAGTATTTGAAATAAGCCCTCTTCAGTTCTGTGGAGTTCTCTTTCTGTGTAGTTCCTTGTTCTTTTTTACCATGTCTGTAAACTCCAGCTGGCTTGGCATCTCTAGACTCTAATATTTCTCTCCTAAATCTATACATCTTCCTGTTTTCTCTATCTCTGAGTTATGTCCTGGAAACTCTCATCAGACACAAATCTGGGACAACAGGAAGGTTCAAATTGTCTGTTTTCCATGTCTTCAGTAACATTTTCCTTCGTTGTCTAATGCACATGTTTTTCTGATCTATGATTAATTGTATAGATTTTGTCTTTTCTCTTTTTTTCTTCTTTTTTTTTTGCTCATTCATTCATTCCTTTTTTATTGTAGAAAAACAAAGCTAATTTTGTTAATAGGTTCTATGTACTTTAATTGTATAATTAGGCAACAAGTACAACTAAATTACAAAGATTTATAATTTTATAATAGATATAAAAATTGAGTTGTTAAAGCATTCAAATAATACAAAAGATACAGAGAAAAAACAAAATGAAAGACTAATACATTTTATCAAGTAAAAGCCTTCAATAAAATTATTTCAAGAGGGTACAATTTGGATGATTTTTGTTTCTAGTTAGTTGTTGTCTATTGAAATTTTGTCAAATAGAAATAGAGTACAATACTGATAACCAATTTTTAATTTCTTGTATTCACATTAACTATAGTAGAAAGGAAAAGGTAATTTTGCCAATAAGTTCTGTGTACCTCAATTATACAAGATGCCATGTTTTCAAATACTTTCAGTATACATTTTTTGTTTTTACAGACAGGGACAGTGAGAGAGAGAGAAAGAGAGAATTAATTTTATTATTTTTTCATGTGACTTTCATTGGACATTTTATTGTGAATGTGATGCTGAGGTTTGAACCCACATCCTCATGCATGCCAGGCAAGTGCTGTAACTGCTGAGCCACCACTCCAGCCCCTTCAGTATCTTTTTTCTTTCTTTTTTTTTTAAAGAGAGAGGGACAGTGAAAGAGAGAGAGAGAGAGAAACAATATTTGTTTAGTTTTTCATTTGACTTCCGTTGCTCTGAAATATTGTTGTGCATGTGGTGGTAGGGTTTGAACTTACATACTTGCGCATGCTGGGCAAGCACTGTAACCACTCCACTCCAGCCCCACTTCAGTATACTTTTGATACACTTCAGCTTACATAAAATTACTAATAAGATGCTTTAAATTTTTCATTCTAAATTTGAAATTTGGTTTGAATGTATATTTGTACCACATCTCTGTTTGAATACTACAGTGTAAATAGTAATAATTGGTCCATATTTCTACTTCTTAATATATACATTTGAAAGTGTAGAATAGTATAACCAAGGTTTATGAACATTCTTTCCAATTTTCCATTGACTGATTGAATACCAAATGTTGCTTCCATCTAATCTTCACATTCATATAGACAAAACTCCTTAAACTATTTGTATAAACACCAATACAACTTTGAAGAAAGTGGTACTGATGGAAACTTTATCTGAATAAGTTAAAGAAGTTCACAGCTCCTGCCAATCAGCAGTATCAACATCATATTCAATAGCATATTCTAAAAAACAGCTATGAAGACAAGGCAATTTGGGGCATGCTTGTAATCCAGGAACTCAGTAGGCTGCTGAGGCATGAAGATCACAAGTTCAACACCAGTCTTGGCAACTTAGTAAGGTTCTGTCTGAAAGAAAGAAAGAAAGACTGACTATGAATATAGCTTATTTGTAGAGCATACTCCTTGGTTCAATCTCCTATTCTGAAAAAAAGGCCGTAAAACTGAATTTTTTGCTACCAATAGTGTGTTCTTCTATTATGATAGATTTTGTTCCATGTGTGTGTATAACACTATAAATCACAATTAAAATTATCTGTATATTGATTAATATTTCTTTTTTTTTTTTTTTAAAGAGAGAGGAACAGTGAGAGAGACAGAGAAAGAGAGAAACAACTTTATTTAGTTTTTCACATGGCTTTAGTTGCTCCAACACTTAGCTGTGTACATGGTGCTGGGGTTTGAACCCGGGTCCCTGTCCCTGCCAGGCAAGCACTGAAACCGCTGAGCCACTGCTCCAGCCCTTGATTAATATTTAAAAAATTGTAGAACTATAATTCATTCTTATTTTGCAAAACTTCCATTTCAACATTCCTTTATATCTATTTAGTTAACAAATGAACTTTTCTCCCCCTTGAGCTTCAGATTGAATTCATTCACATACAGTGTGATATTGACAAGAAAACGTGAAAAATATTGCCATTTTTAGCCTTAGATTATTAGCTATTTGGCACACATTCTTTTGGTTTCAAGAAAACCTTCAATTGGAATTAACAGTACAGTTAATCATTTAAAAAATAAAATGAAATTCTTCCATGTTTAACCAAAGTAAATTGGCAAAGAATTACATATTAATAAATTCATTGTTGTCCAAATCTTCTGCAAGTTCCATAAACTGTTAATGATTCATAACATCTGTCATATAGACAGTTCAGTTCTCATAAGTTTATCCATGATAATTTAATAAGTGTGCTTCAGAAACCATGCACAAATATTTTCAGTATGTATAATATGTTGGAATGAAGCAATAAAGGGAACATCAGTACCTTGTCTTAACATCAAATAAGTATTTTAATTTTTACCTAATACAGCTAGAGAACCATCTGTCAAGACAAATATTAATTCTCTCTTATCTCGTTCAAATTCTTCTTAATAGAAGTAAATACTAAAGATAATTTCATCACAAATTCAATTTTTAGGTGACAAAATGATGACGATCCTAGGTGAGATCAAATTTCTTAGAAAAAAACTTTTCCTGTACATGTTAATTGCATAGAGTTTATTATATTATGTTATTCATTGAAAGCTGCAGAAATGATTTGTATTCTCTATGGAATCTCATAGAGAAATACCCAGCATGCTTTCAGTGTCTTTTGGTTTAATTTTCTGTTTGTAATAATGTCTTTTATATTTTAGTATTTGTTTAGTTTGCAGTACTGAGGATCAAATTCAGGGCTTCATGGATGCTAGGCAAGCACTATAACTTTGAATTGCATCCCTAGTCCACTCTTTTTAATTTAAAAATGTGAGCATATATTTTTCAGGCTTGTAAAATAAAATAATCATATTATAAATAAAATAATGATTATGCAATTTTTATGGACAATTACAACTTGCAATAGTATTGTTGTGATGCATTTTATTTGAATAAATATTTAAATAAAGCACTTCCAATGATATATTGGTACATAGAAAGTAGAAGCAATTCAAATAATCAACTTTCAGTTAACTATATTGATGAAATGCCTATATATAATACTAGAAATTATTCATGTAGCCAACATATACATTATAATTTCATATTATCTTTGATGATGCTGGTTACTACTGAGAGATTATTTTACATTGCTTAATTATAAAAATTCAAAATAGAATTAGTTGAAAGTAAATAAGATCAAAACTTTATTTCCTCCAGTATACTCCTCATATTTTAAGTGCCCGACCATCACATGAATATCTAGTGATTGACACAGTGAACAGCATGACTCTGGATGTTAACATATATACCTTTAGTAACTCAGTCTACAATTAGGTCATATTATGCCATTTTACATAAAACTTAAAACATTGTTCATCTTCTCTACTTTTAAACCAGTGATTTTATATATGTATTCTATATCGGTTATAAACCCATAATAAACTTTTATTTTTGCTTTAAACAGAAAATTAGCTTTTATGGAGAACTTCTAAAAAGCAAAATATGTTTTACATATACTCACATAGGGATTCTTTTGGGTTGCAGTTGTTCTTTTGTATGGCTCCAAATTTCCTTCTAGCATCATTTTTCTCTCTCCTGAATAACTTTCTTTAACACTCTTACTGTTTGAACTTTCTGATAAAAATCTTCATTTTTCTCTCCTTTAAAAATTTGAAAACATCAATTTGAAACCTGAGAAACTGAAGGTTTTGAGTGGCATCCAGAGCAAGAGAAATCTCACCTACAGATAGAGGCTCATGTACAAGCTTCTGTACGCTCAGACCATCTGACCTAACAGATGCAATGGTATTTGAAGTGTCAGTGATAGATGAGATGCTCTTTGTAGCCTTTGGCAGGAGTATATAAACAAATCGCAACACATGCTTTTAGGATTTTGGAACAAAGCCCTACCATTCACCACAAATGACTGCTCTCCTTAAGAGAAAGAGCTCTTAACCTGCTACTGAGCCTTAATAGAAACTGAGTACTTAATCATGGGCTTCCAAGTTACCATGTGACCTGGCTGTGCTTCATAAACAAGATATTACCTGATCTGCTCAGCTATGAACAGGCATGCAAAGGAAACTCATCATCAAACCAAACAAGTATAGGGGCCCAATCAGGCACAAATGAGGGATAAACACATATGACTCTCAGCCTCATTACATAGCTGTCTCTTTCTCTCTCTCATCCTGCACCTTTGGTCTTGTGAAGAATTCCCAGTAATCAGTTAACAGAGACTAAGACTTGATCCTGGTCTACTGCTGATCCTATAAAATATGCAGTTACTACCTAGAAGTGGACTGCTCCAGCACTGTAGTTCCCTACTGAGACCTCCATGGAGGACACTGGGAAGGAAAATCCTTTTGGTGGTAGAGATTTCCAGCAGTGCACAGGGTTCTTAATTCCTTCAATGACACAGCAAAATCTATATTAATAGCAGCTCAATTTAAAATAACTAAATTATGGAACCAATCCATATGCCCCTCCCAGGATGAATGGATCCAAAAAAGGTGGTATGTATGCGTATACACACACACATGCATCTCTGTGTGTGTGTGTGTGTGTGTGTGTGTGTGTGTGTGTGTACCATGAATTCTATTCAGCATTTAGAATCAATGAAATTGCAGCCTTTGAAGGTAAATGGATGGCGATGGAAGAAATCATGTTGAGTGATGTTAGCCTAACACAGAGTCAAGGGTTGAATGTCTTCTCTTATCTGTGGAGGCTGGAGCTACAACCATCCCTGTATGAAAGATAATCAATATCATGTATTAGACCCAGCAAAGGTATAGTAACACATAATCTAGAGCATTCATACATATGTATCAGGAAGGAGTAGGGAGGAGGCTGATGGGGAGGAGGGAGTACCGGAAGGGATTTAGGGGTTATTTCTGATTTATAAATATATACACATCATATTGCTACTTTGGATATATTTTGATTGTACAGCTAATTAAAAAAAATGCCCTGATGCTTTACTTTTTACTGAAGCCGGAGGGCACTATTTTATCCCCTTTAAATATTTTAACTAAATGTGAAACGTTGTAAGTTCATTGCCTTACCTTACAATTGGCAAAAAGCTTCGCATTTTCATTGCACACAGACAGACACAGATACACAACACACCTGCAGGATGTTTTCTTTTTGTTTATGCTGTGCATATTCATTTTAAATGGTTTATTCCTTTTGTTATTTATTATACTGTTTTTAACCTTTTTCCTCTTAGAAAGTCTTCAGCTTTGTGAAGATACACAAATTCAATTTAAATGAATTTTATAACAATATTTCTTAGTTTGCTTCACAGTATACTATAATAAAATATTAGACAGCATTTTATCATTCTTAACTCCATAGTAGTTTTCACAAAAACTCTTGACATCTAGAATATATTCAAAAATTGAAGAGTTGTGCCATTATACATATTATGTCAAGTAGCATATCGAAAGGAAAGATAATGAAATACTAGATTTATTATAATTTCTTGCACACAATGCCATTGAATGAATTAGATAGATTTTAGCAGAGCTTCATCTCTAGTTATATTTTGTTATTATGTGACATCAGGAAAGCAAAAAGACTTGATTAAATAAATAACTTGGATTAGAAGAATTGAAATTGGCACGAAAATTGTGATAGTGAAAATTCTTAGATCAATTAATACATTGTCAAACCTATAACAGGGGTTGTAATTTCCACAACATAGGTCAAATAGCAATTTTATCTCCTTAAATGTTGAAATACTGTAGCCCAAAATACCAGAAAACAGCCAGCCAAGAAAGGTAAGACAGCATGATGTCCTGGAAGACAGAAACAAAAACAACTGCTTAGAGTTTTCTTGGTGTTTCACAGATGCCTATGTGAGATATCCTTCCATTCAGGAGCTAAAACTTTCTTCACAGTGACTTCAATATCTTTAACAGACTGCCTCCCTGTAATGATGTCACTGGCCCCATTTCATCCCTTCTCTAAAACACAAAGAGGAATGAAAAATTAGTAGAACTTTAAAATCATGAATGATCAAGTTCATCTCCAGTAGGGGATAACTGATTAGTATTGAATGGAAATGTGAAGTGATGATCACCAATGGCGTTCTTAAATTCCTGAAACGAATGTTTCATTATATCACACATGGTATAAGGTTTTAGCACTTCAAACATCTAGCTTCTTAAAACGTGTGCAAAACTTCAAGAACTGGAAAGATTTGCATTATGTGCAAACATAATAGCAAATACAATAAGCCCTTTTAAAAACAGCTCTTTAACACTTAGATGCTTTGTTTGAAAAGTCTTGAAAGTATTCCTAAAATAGCACTATCTTTACTAAGAGTACACAGAGAATAGTATGATACGAAAATACGGTCTAGCATTCCTTTTTATTATTTTTCTTATCCATTCTCCAATTTTGAAATTCTATGGAAATATTAACTTTTTCCCCATTGCAGTTAGGAACCTGCCAGAGGGATTAAAATTTGAAAGAGTGAAAAATCAGCATTTGTAGGTGTAAATGAGCAGCAGAAGGCCCCTTTTTCCCCCACCCAACCCTGGCATTGAACAACATCTGATGTTTCATTTGGGGTTTCTATCTCTAATGTATTGGTTCCCAAACTAATAGTGCAATTCTGTAGATCAAGCTTAATGCAGATATGGTAAAGAATGTGGTCATTTATAATAGGTGAATAGCTACCCAAGCCATTTAGATACCAGACAGCAGTAAGTGCTCAGTGATTGAAATGGAAAATGGACGTCTCATTTAAAAGAAAGTCAAGCAGTTCATTAATTTATGCCCTTTTAAACCCACGAATGCTTTGTAATTCCTAGATTTTAGGGAAGTTTTAAAAGTCTGGTCTAAAATGCCACAGGCACATTAGCAGAAACATTTAAAGCTGTTAGAGGCTTCCAGCAGATTGTATTATTTATTATGTGCAGGCTCTAGAGGCTAAGAGCAGCTGAAAGGATGGCTGTGCCAACAGCTGAAAATGAGGATTCTCCAAATAAAGGACGAGTTGCCATTTAGCCTGATGTGTAAAGACTGAAAACAAAGTGAAATTCCCGAGAAAACAAAAACAAGTCCTTCTACCCATATGTAACTGAAAGCAGAAATGTGTACTCTATTTATCGAATGGTATAATTAAAAATAGATGCCTCCCTCCCTGCATGAGGGCAAGAGCTGTCATGCAGAAACCAAAAACTGAGTATGTAAGCATATTTTAGATCACAGGATATTCTTCACAACCTATGTTTTTATTATCTTTATTAATATGATCATATATAATAAATGCCACTTATTAGTGTATAAATTTAGTATACAAACTCTTAGCAAATTTCTGGACTGACTTACTTCTTTTCGAAAATGAGAACTATTCTTACAGTCTAGATAAGTCCTTTACTCCACTTCTAGGTATGAAGTACTATATTGAAGATAAAGGAAATATGGTTCCCAAGATTGAATAGTAGTCTTTGTCAAGGCATGTCATTTAAAAATTGGGGATATGAATCATTAACTGTACTTAAAGTTTTTCACAAATATGAGTCAATTTTATGAACAGGTGAAAAAAATAATCAAAAGGCTTATTTTCTATTTCTCCTTAACATTGTAAAAAAAATGACCCCTACAAGCTTGTTCTTAGCAAACACATTAACTGCTTGTTTTGAATAACAACAATGTCTAGATTTATGATTTGGGATATAGTTAAAACTCACAGGCTTAATCCTCTACATTTCCAGATTAGCAAAAATTTCAAACTATGTCCACTAAGTTTAGAGATGCCCATCATCTTCAAAATGTGTGCACTGATGTGCTTATTGGGTGAGAGACATCTGGGAATAAATGTGGGCTCACCTACTAGGCAAGAAGACAGGGAAGAGGACTGGGGAGGTTGGAAGAGAAGCAGCAGTTCTGCTTTTTCCAGAACTGTTAGAGCCAGCCTTAGATGAATGCCATTTGAGACTGGAAAATACCACAGCTGCTACCATTCAAGGGAGCCAGTGTGGCAGCTGCTGCAAAGCAATTCTGAAGGGACAACTTTCTCACTACTAATACCCAGTTTACAAGAGATTCTTTGAGGGGAAATCATCACATCATTCAGAATAACATAAAGTCTAGGGAGTTCTATGGCTATAAGGACTTTTTATGTCTTTTTCATTCCTTCTGTAGCTCTGAAATGATAAGCAGGATATTTTATACAATAATATTAATGTTTAAGCTTCACAGTCCTTCACTAGAACAGTTTTCTGAGTTTTGTGATCCTTGCAGTATTTACCCTTTTTTAAAAATGTAATTGCTTTTCTCATTCCCATGAAATATTCACTTTTATATCTAATTTTAGTCTGTTCCTAGAAGAATAACACCCAAACTGGAATAATGTTGTTTTCAAAGAAAGAAAGTTATTTAAGGCAAGAAATATTGCGTTTTCTCCAAAGGATGTGTCTGGATTCACATTAGTAGGGCTAAATCTCCCACTCCTGAGTTCTGTCTCTTGCTTCAGACACCATGCAGAATACTGTCCTACCAAACTTTTCTTGAAAGAATAGAGGCTAATAGTTTCTGTTATGTTCAGCTATAATAACTCCATGCCAAATTGGCCAACACAATGTTCAGAGTTACCTGCAAAATTACTGCAAAAGTATTTGATTGAGTTTCACCTCAATCCATGACTGAGTAAATCCATGATTGTCTTTTTTTTATTCAGATATTTATTTGTTGAACAATCAAACAAGCTTTTAATGAAATAATATAATATGTATATATATATAAATTCTGAAAATTAGATTTACTCCCAAGAGCCCCCCAATTACTCACCCTTATCCCTCCCCCCTCACTTCCCAATACATCTCTACAAATGTTATTTTTTTCTATAGTTCTTTTGCAGGGTCCCAGAGTTTCCTGGAAGGATCCTTCTAATCCCTGCAGTGATGAAAATATATTTTCTTTTTTTTTTCCTTTTCTAACTTTATTTTTTAAAATAAAATACATTACAATTATACATACAGTGGGATTTGTTGTTATATATTGGTAAATGCATATTCAAAAATACTGAGAGTGAAGGCTGCATGACTGGAGAAACCATATACTTCTGCTTCAGGGAATTTGGAAAATAACAAAAGTTTATCCAAGAATGTAAGTATGCTAACCCTCCAAATATATGCAAGGGAATAATGGAAAACTGCTATTTAAATGTCTCTGAAAAAAACACAAGGATTCTTAAAAAGACAGTCCAAATTTTTAAGATTATGCCAGATCAGAAAAAATGTGTGCCTGAGCCACTGCTTTAGCATTTATCACTGATGGAATTGCCCTTATGGAATTGCACTGTGGAGTGTGAGTGTGTCTTCAGAGGAATCATCATGGTAGAACTTTTGTTATGAGGTATTGTTCATTGATTTAAATTAGTACTTAGTTCACAGGGAGAGAATTATTTCCAATTGTAGTATGATTAACACCCATGTTCTTTAGAAATAGATTGACTTATCATATAAATTTGTAAATAAAAAAGGAACATTTTGTCATCTTTGTAGTGAATGCCATTTGGAGGGAAATTTGTGGATCACCTTTGCAAAGATTATGCTTGATGTCTCATATCATGTCTTTTATGTATGATTCCATTCTTTCTGCCAATTGTATTCTCTTTGTTTTTTCTTACCTGTTCAAGGCATTTATTTATTATAAGCTGAAATAAAGTGTTTTAGGAAAAAAAGTAATCCACTTAAATCCCAAATATACATAAAGGAATCATAGGAAGAAAGTCTAAGAAACCACAAGGATGATAAAACAGGATTATGACCCACACAAGGTGTGTGTCCAAACATGGAAGAAATTAAATTTTAAAGAGTTATTTTTGTAATACTTCATGATTAATAACCCCTTGTCCCCAATACAAAGCAAGACAGAGGTATAATCGAAGTTGAAATATATATAAATACACACACACATATATATATATACATTAAAATATATAGTACATATCAGATAGATCAAATCCAAAATATTTTAACTAAGCTAATATAAGTTATTCTCTAAAAGACTGATAAGGTGTTATTATGGATTTGGCAAAGAGATTGTCTTATTTCCTCCTTAATTGATTAGTGTTATAATATTAGTAAACATATACTAGATAAAATATTTTAAGGGCATATTAATACAATACCAAGCAAAACATGCATTATCCATGCTTTCATGGAGTTTGAAGAAAGGAGAGACAAACCAAGAGACACAGAAAGATCCTGTAACATTAAGCATTATAGCACAGATTGTATAAAGAGGTAGTTCAGGTTCAAATATTTGCTCTGACCCTTACTTTATGGATGTTCTTTGTCACAGTAGAAAGCCTCTGGGACTCAGTCTTCCCTTCATAAAGTGGAAAAAAATTAGAACCTACTTCATAAAATTGTTGTGATTATTAAATATAGGAGTCATTTAAACCAATGCTTTCTACAAAATATGTGACAAGAAATGTCAGCTCTTATTATTAGCATGTTGCAAAGAACACAGTGGTGGTTATACACAAAAGCAGGAATTCTTAATTTTTTCTATGTTGCAAATGTCCTGTGCCAAGTGGACAAAGTTTAGGAATCCTTCCCCAGGAAATACAACAATAAGATAAATTATTTTATTGCACTTTCATAGAAAATTTCTTATGTAATTTAAGAATCAAAGAACTGCTGGACGTCTATCAATAGATAGTAGTATATAAATTATAGGTTTGAATAATATTTCTTAGAAATTATAACCTCTATAAGAATATAATACATGTTTGATTTACATTGTATGTTGTGGAATTATTCAGAAAAATATTTCATTTGTTTTTCAAGATATCTAATTTTGGGGCAAAAATTCTAAAACCTAAGAATTCTGGAAAAATGTGCAATTGATGCCATTTAAAAAAAATTCTCACAATTTCTCAGTTGCTAAATTCCTGAAACTTCATTTTATTGAGGAAAAGAATAGCATAGCACAATAGGACAAAAATAATGCAAAAATTTTATTCCTCAAAACATCCAGCACCTGTTGAAGAAAGCAACATGAATATTGAAATTTTTCCAGCATTAAATTATTTATAATGTGGCACAAGTATCAATAGGAGTCCCTCAGATTTTAGATATAGAATTTTAATGTCAATATTATATTGAAGAGCTTTCTTCATATTTCCCCACAGAGATAAGAAGTAAATATAGTTTAAATATTGTTATCATGCGAATAAGCAATAGCCACTAACCACTCATTGCATTATTTAAAACACCAAGATGTCTAAAGTCGGGAACAAGACAAGGCTGTCCGCTCTCACCTCTTTTATTCAATATTGTTCTTGAGACACTAGCAGGAGCAATTAGGCAAGAGAAAGAAATCAAAGGGATAAAAATAGGAAGAGAGGAAGTCAAACTCTCTCTATTTGCTGATGACATGATCCTGTATCTGGAAGATCCAAAAAACTCCATCAATAAACTGC